>JAUUDY010084957.1:2996-14485 GCA_032361765.1 Panulirus inflatus
CAAATTGTTTCTGCTTTGCCAACATTTGGACTGCTGGCATTCTGTTCACAAACATACAATCTCTCCTTGTCACACATAACAACTCATACAACACTTAACAATGCTAACTCACACAACTCATTCTTTGTAATTAGATTTTCGTGTGGTGAGCACTCTGTGTTAGTCCTGCCTTTTGATGAAATGGTAAGAGTAATAGATAGAAGTAGTAGGCAGGAGCATTTGGTAGAAACATTAGGTAGAAGTATTGGTTAGGAGCATTTGACAGGACCATTAGGTAGAGGTAGTAAGTTGGAACATTAAGCAGGAATATCAGGTTGATATATTAGGTAGAAGTAGTCGGTAGGAACATTAGGTTAGGTTAGGTAGAGTTGTCCTCTACCAGTGGCCTGTTCAGGGTGAGGCACTGAAGGCTTAGAAGGGGCATAGAGTGGCTGTGGCTTCCCTATTGAGGGAGTTCCCAAAGGGAACAGGCATCAAAGATATAGATTGATAAATAGATTTTGCTTAGGGTCCATTATGGACATTTCCTCTTTGTAGAGAATGCTGCTTGTGTGGTTTCGGTGTTTGGGAACAATTCCCTGTGTTTCATTTCCTTGGAATCTTAATTTTCCATTCATGCTCCAGCCATTTCAGTGGGGCATCATTTCTTGTTGTTTTATGTTAATGTATTTCTTATACACTTTTGCTCACACCTTGTGTTTCCTCCAGTTTTTGTTTTGTATTGCCACATGTTCATTGAGTATTATTTGCTTTCTATTTTGTTTTGGTTTATGTAGTAGAGGGTCCATTTAAGAGAGTTATTTTCAGTTGCAGTTTCCTCTTGAGGCCTCTTTCTCACTCTAGATGCATATCATGGGTACTCATTGTCCACCTCCCTTAGTGCAAAGTTCCTACAGCTTTTGTTGTTGTAGGTATGAACTGCAGGGTTCTGTTGAGAATGCCCTTCCTATCCTGACATCTGACCTCTGGGCTGGGTTACCTTTGAGTTCCCTGACTTTTTGTAGAAACCTTCATTCCAGTCCTGTCATTCAGATGCTTGGACAAACCTGTGATGGTTCAGGTTAGGTTAGGTTAGGTTAGGTTAGGTTAGGTTAAGGAGTCCCTACATAATGGGGTCAGTGAGGTGAGGAAAGGGTCATGAAAGGGATGGGGATATGGGGGGTAGGTCCATACAGGGATGGGGGCTTAGTAGAGGGGAGAGCAGTGCAAGAGATGAAGATTGGGGGAATGAAGGGCTATGCAGGGGGGGGGTGTCGGGGGAAGGGTAGAGTATGTGGACTGGGGAGGGAAGGGCTGTGCATGGGGTGAGGGGATGGGAGGGGAGGGTCATTCAGGGAATAGAGGTCATTTGATGGAGGAAGTGTTTGTGTGGACTATGCTCAGCCCAAAATTATCAAGGTTTTGAACCTTAAAATGACAAGCTTTGAAGGTAGGTTCAAGGTTTGCCAAATATGCTACTTATGTTTCAAATCAATCATCATAGTCATCCAATACTATATGTCCAGTTGTGATAGTTGAATGTTGTCATCATCTGAACCAACCAGATTTTGTTTGTTAATACTAGGTAGCAGGGTGGGTGTCTGGGTTAGGGAGGGCAAGGCATCTTTCTGCTATGTTTTTCTTTTGGTAACTGAGCTTTATAGATATTTATGTATGTTAGGTAGAGGTTCTGGTGACATTTGGTGTATACATATTCCCCAAGTCAGGAAAGGAACCATTGGTTCTTTCAGATTTGTTTTGGAACATTCAGACTGCATAGCATGTGTGGTTACAACAACCAATCAGATTTATGCTGTAATTGGTTAGGACTTAAAGGATCAAAAGCTCATATGTTTCTTTCAAAAAATTCATACTAGCTGTACATTGTGCATCTAAGTGGAAATAGCAAATGACATACATAATTTTCATAAGTCTTAACTTATCTTTAACCCTTTATTATGAAAGATTATGGAAATGCTTCAAGAACCTTAAGTATTGTGCTCTAGAAGTAAAGAGTAGTTACTATGCAGTTTTTCTTGATATTTTTTTAGATATTTTTTAGATTAATTCTGTTGTACCTAAAGTTTAAAGAAAATTGTGCAGAGATAAAACTGCACATCACCAACCAGAAGGTTTTTGGGTGTTGATAATTACATAAATTCATGAGCATGGGCCTGGCTTGCTTACCCACAGTAGAATAATCATGTGAGAGTCTGTTCAACAATGCTTTGTGTCTTTCATTGTAAACTCAGGATCATGATGAAATTTCACTCTCATGTATTGGCTATATATGGTGACCTTTATGTTATCAAAAGGTAATTACTATTTGAGACTCCACATTGCACTCATGGGACTGTATGGTAGCAGACTGTTCCGTAAGTAAAGGAAAAGGATAGCCTGTGGAATCTGTCTCCTTGATGGGTTCACCTGGAACACACTGTTCTGTAAATAAAGGAAAAGGATAGCCTGTGGAATCTTTCACCTTGATAAGTTAGCATGGCATTGACTTATCTTGTGATTTGTTCTTAGATACCAGTCAAGGTTTTATTTGCTGGATGAGTGTGTCTTCTCTTAGGCTTGTGTATTTCTAAGCTCTTCTATTACCATCATGTACTGTCTCCTGCAGTAAGTAGGAGGCCAGCTGTGCCCACTGGGTGGGACCATAGGTTATGAAGTGTAACAATGTTGTATAAGTAAAGATGTATACTAAATGAAGCAGCTTTGTACCTCAAAGACAAAATATTCTTCCTTCCATATGAAACTGTTTATCATTTGATTTTTGATTATTCAATATTATTGGACACTGTATGCAGCAATTATGAATTCATTAATGGCATATGAGAATGGGAAAGCACTTTGAAAAGTCTTTATTCCATATGATATGCATGTTAAAAGCTTTTATGATGAGTCATGTGTGTAAAAGGAGCTAGTGGTATAAGTGAGTTGTTGGAAATAAAAGTAGGAGTGCTTTGATGTATGATGTCAGCATGGCTATTTAACATTTTTATAGATGGGGCATCACATAAGATAAGAGTGAGGTGGGCTGATTTTGTTGTTATACCTGACTAAGGAGAAACAGAATGGAAGTTACTGCAGTTGTTGTATGCAGATAATGTTGTTGTAGCTAAATCAGAGCAAAAGCTGGATAGAATGATGGGCCAGTTTGAGGATGTATGGTGGAGGAGGATGCTGAAAGTGAAGATGATTAAAAGGAAGATGCTAATGTTTGAAAGGAAAGAGAAGTCACAGTATAACATTAGCTTGCATGGTAAGAACTGGAAATTGTAAATGAATTTGACTATTTGGAATAAAGCTTAGTAGGGATGGTAGTGGTAAAGCTGAAGTTAAGAGCAGAGTCATGCAAGAGAGGAAAATCTGGCTTATTAAAAACAATAGCAAATGGGAAAAATTAGTGTGGAAGATGCTTACATGAAGGAATACTTGTCCTAGTGCTGATGTACAGCTGTTAAACCAAGTGTGTATAGGTCAGAAAGAAAACATTAGAGGTGGGTAAAGTTTATTACCAATACTAGGAGGAAAAACAGAATGAAGATGTGATAAGGTTATGTTGTGTGAAAAAGGGATTAGAAAGGCCCATGGATGAAAGTGTGTTAGGGTGGTACAGTCATGTATAACAAATGAGAGAAGGGGAATTCAAGAAGACTGAAGCAATACAGTATAAAGTACAAGGAGGAGAGTGAAACTGCAGATGAGATGGATCATCATAGTGAGAGAACTGTTAAGGGCTGTGGTTATTTCAGATTATGATATTTATGGAATGTTTGGGGATTGGACACTGAGAAAGCATTTTGTGTATGGATGTGGTATTAATGGAGACACTTTTCTCTTTTGATTAATCAACTTGATGTGTAAAGTGGAAAAGGAAGAAGCACTTTTATAAGTGTGTAAGTCCATGTTTCACTTTAATACACTGGTCAAGGGTTGAGGATATGTGGATGATGTTTGGATACTGTGTGTTCTTGATCCACTCCATTAGACTGGGAATGGATTATGAAAATAGATAGATATGATTATAAACCTTGTTTATTAACCCATTTCCTGCTTGTGATTTATGTTCAATTTGTGATATCTCTTATTTCTTCTGAAATTTCCATTCTCTATATGCCTTTTTTTTTCTCAGGAATTTAGCAAAAGCATTTTGTAGATATCCCTTTCAAGTTTGCAGTGTATGTATTTCAGAGTGAATCACCCTTAGGGTTCCTAGTGTGTGAGTTGATATTTAACATAGTAAGATTGTGCACAGGAAAAAGCTTGTAATCTCAAAAAGAGAATTTTCTCTTCTGTTGTAAAATGAAGAGAACTTTTTCATATGTAGATGGTTAGATCTCATTATGACCTTTGTTTGCCTGTGCATTTTTTTGTATTGCGGTGTTTTCATGTTATTTTTTTCATTTTCTTAACATATATTTTTGAGATTTTGTCCCTGAATCTAGGGCATATTTCAAAAAACTATCAAAGTAATTCATAGATATCTCTTTGAAGTTTGTATTTAATGTATTTTAGAGAGAAATATTTAGAGTATTTGAACATTTGCTAGATGTTTGTAGTATCTAAGGTTTTCTTAAAGATTTGCAGTGTTTTAGAAAAAAATTTGGTGGATCTCCATAAAAAATTTTGCGTAACCATTTCAAATCGGTGCATGATGCATTCTGTTGTTCTTATTAGGGTTGGTCAGTGAATAACTGTATGCTCCCCTTAGGCATTATTACTCTTTACCTCAGCTTGGAAATGTAACTTCTTTATGGGTTTGGTATCAAAGTTTTTCTGGTATTCTGAGCATATACAATCTGCCCACCCATCTCTTTTATATTATTTATCCTGTCACAGAGGTCTTATGACATTGTTACTGAATCTGGTTTTTCTTAATTACGTAGCTTAGGGTTACCTCTATATCACCATTCTTAAAGGTTAGTACTGCATTAGTTTTCTTTCCTTCCCATATAGCAATGTTTCCTTTGACTGAGATAGATAACAACATTCTCATTGGCTTGTACAGGGTATCTGCACACATGAGAATTTATGGTGAGATTCTATTTAGTCCTTAAGGTTTGTGTTGGTCCATCTCTTTCTTGAATCTTTTTTACATCCAGAGCTTTCATTTCATATTTTTTTTTTTCATGTCTCTTTTGCAGTTCAAGAGCGTTGAATATTATTAGAAACTTTGTGTTAGGCATTTCATATGCCCCTTCCACTGTTTCAGAATTTTTCTTTGTTTATTTTAATATGACTATTTGGTAGTTTTTGAATATTTGACCCTTATGAATATACTGTATGGGATAGTGCATAGTGATCCTTGAAATATCAATGATATTTCTTTTGTGCAATTTTGATCCTTGTGGTAGAGTAATTTGATGATTCATTGTTTTCAATTAATGATGTTACTAAAGATGTTGAAACATTTTCGAAATAACTGTTCATAACAGTTGAAATAGATTTCATGTGGCTTGATTTTTATTGTTGTTCCTTGTTGCTGGTTATAAGGTGAATCTGCCATTCCATTAACAGTTTTCCAGAGGGATGTGATGTCTTGGAAGGATTAGAACAAACTTCAGTACCTTAATAGCTTTTGTTCCTGTATCCTAAGAGAGTTTTCATGCAAGTCTACAACTCGCCTCTCTACTTTTTTCCTTTACTCTAGTTTTTCATACTTGTAGTTCATTACAGTTGGTCCTAACTTCATCCTTGATATTTTTCTATTTCATAAACAAAAGTAGTTAAGGTAAGCAGCAGATCATTTAGATTACATGCCAGAAATGGTGTAATATGGAATGGCAATGTGGGAATCTGCTAGGTCCATAGTAAACCAACCATCTTGTGTAGAATCTTTTAATATACATATTATGTATAATAGATACAGAACATGTGAGATCGATGAGCAGTCATTCATGAAGTCTGTGTTGTTACAGGCTGTTCTACAGTCTATGCAAGACACAGTATACATACACACTTTAGTCAATAAATAAGTTGAAAGCAGAAAGAGTGCAATACAGTAATGTCTTAAAATTATCTAACAAACTTTATCTAATTTGGAAAAGACCGAGAGATAGAATGAGTGTATGACTGATAAAGTTTGATTAGCAGAATATACACATCTTGTAGTTATGTAAGGGTATTTCAATTTCCCAGTGATTCTGTTGAGCTAAAAATCACCTTATCTCTGTTTTAGACATCAGAGATCACGTTCACAGTAAAAGCACCCTAGATTTAGATTGGACTTCCTTGCCACTTGTTATCAGCACAGAAATAAGTTTGTTCATCATGTTATGGCATACAGTTGTTGCTGTTCATTTATTTCCCCATTGTTGATGGGGAAACAATTTTCCTACATCTTTACCTCGAGTGATAATGAATTGTGAGCATTTGAAATTATATGGAATCGTGGTCCTAAACATTGACAGCAAAAATTGATCAAAACTTACTTAAGAACACACATAAAATGTTGAGAAATCTGTCCCCTCATTTTGTAAAGGTGAAGTAATGTATTGCCCATGTGGGAGTGTCAGTACTATGTCGTGTAAAATAAGTTTAGTTATCCAGTTTACCCATATATTGGAAGCATATTTACACCTTAAGTGTCTTCCTTTCATCCAAAAGCATCATGTAAAATTTACCCAAACTTCTTGTTGTCTATGGACTTGAAGAAGCGATGCTGTTGCTGCACAGTAGGGGCATGACCATGTATGGAGACACTGTGGAAGTTCTTTGGTGGCCCACCTGCCATGTGGGTCTTAGCATTGCCCAGAATGGCAATATCAGCACAGTTGCGGAACATTACCTTCTTTGGCTTGAATTGTTCTGTACCAGATATAATGTTACATGTATATAGACATATGTAGACATAAGCTAATGAACATAACATCTTTATAAGATATATTAGTGACTGAAATATTTATTGTTGGGAATGTGCACATTATGAGATACAGTGACACACAGCTTATGCATAAACTAATCCAGCTATAGCTGAAGTGTAATATATCTAGCTTCTCAAGTGACCCAGTGACCAAAATCAGGAATGATTGTTCTATAATTTAACCCAATAGTGGTTGACTGGTGATTAGATCAGCTACACCTTACTCTATATTTGCCCTGGACTATTTTCAACTACACCTTACTTAACTACAGTTGACTCATAACTAAAACCAGATAAAACGTGCCCCCTAATCTAATGCCTCTCCACCTGACCACTGATGTGATCTAGCTGCTGTTGATTCTCTGCTCCACACTTATCTTTTGTTCTGAGTCAGCTTTAGTTGTTCACTGGCCTCACATAGCCAATGATGATCCTCACCCTAACCTAGTTATGGCAGACTTTAGACCTAATCCAGCCACATCTGTCCCTTGTTAGGAATCTTATGCAATTATCTTTTACCTGGTCCTGCAACAGTTAGCACCTTAACCAGCCACACATAACCATGAGTTATACCTGTCCGTAGTGACACCCACCTGACATGAATGCATGATCTTACCCTGGTGAAATAATCCCCAAATATGATCCATCTATGATTAACTGTTGATGATCTAACCACAGATGGCACATATATTGAACCCTAAGATGACCAAGCTACAATTAAATGATGATCTGACCCATTTGCAGAAGACCCACTCCTACTGTCACGCACCTGTAGTAGACCCACTCATATTTGATCTCTGACATGACTCTTCTACAGTTGACACCTGGTGTGTATTGCCAGTTGATCACCTAGTGAAACCCATTTGAAGTTGCTTTTAACAACACCCTTTTTTTTTCAAGCTTATCCTAGACCTGTTCTAGCTGCTGCAGGCTAACTTGACTCATCTGCGTGTTTCCTTTACTTGGCTTGCCTTTAAAATGACCTCTATCCCGACTCGGGAACAGGTGAACCCTGTTTTGATCCCATCTCAATGGACTTTTCACCTGCTTACTCATGGCCTTACCCAGCAGCTGTTAACCTTCTGCCTAACCCAGCCAAAGGAGACCACTCATCTACCTTATACACAGTTTACCTCTCTGATCTGACACACACTGGCTCTCTGTCCATTCTACATTTAACCCTTGACCTTACCCAACAACATTTGACTTCTGACCTGACCCATTCATAGCTCAGGACCTTTTTATTGTTGACTCCAATATGACATAACTACAGTTGACGACAACACAGCTTCATCTGACCCCTGACCAGGCTCAGCATTAACTGACCCTCAGCTGCACCCAGTAGTTAAACCTTAGCTGTAATCTAGCTGCAGTTTATTTCTAACAAGAGCCATGTACATCTGACAGCTGATCTCACTCATTCACAGTTGATCCATGACTTGTAACCTGGTACATGTAGACTTAACCCCCAATTGTAGTGAGTTATAGTTTTTAACTTAGTACATCCAGAGTTAACCCCTGACTGCAGTGAGCCACGATTTCTTTTTACGTTGAAGGCTCCAGTCACAGACAAAAAGTCCACATCAAGGCTGGTCCTTAATTGAAATACAGAGAGAAGTATGAAATGGAAAAAGAAAAGACAAGGGAAAGTATTTACAAATTTTTGAGGTGAAAAAACCTGTCATTTAAAATGTGCCAGGTTATAGTTATTGGGAAAGACATGAGAGGGTAGAGAGTTCCAAAGCTTCGACATGTGGAGAAAGAAGCAGGTATCGAAATGGCCCGCACTCGAGTTGCTGATGGACACACAGTAATCATATGACAAAGCAGCTTGCCGAGTATTGCATGGTCTAGCTAGTGGTGTGGGTACACAAGCAGCCATCTCTCATGAGCAAAAACCAAAGTAACACCCATAAAAGAGGGAAAGTGAACCAACATTGCAGCACAGGGCAAGGGGGGTCAGGTTTGGAAGTTAGCCTGGAACAGTTTATAAGGCGGATCGCTTTTGACTCAACTGTCAAGTAAGGATGCAGAGCTAGAACCACCCAAATGTGAGAGCAGTACTCTATATAAGGACAAATCAATCCCTTCTATAAAAAGAGCAACTGTTCAGAAGTTTCGACATCTAAACAGGACATCCAGTTTCTTAGAGGCAGACTTAGCTATTCCTGTAATAAGGGTTTTCCAAGAAAGAGTGGATGTCACAGTAATACCAAGTATGTTCATTGAGTCGAAAGGTGGAATTACAGAACTGTCAAAGGAGGGACGAGAGTTGTGAGGAGTTTTCAGTAGATGGATAGATACTGGGTCTTGGGAGCATTAAACTTAAGATTTTGTGTACCCCACTGAGATGTCCTGTCTAGGTCATAATTTATTGAGGTGGCTGTGTCGAGACGAGATTCAGATCGAGTGAGAGAAGAGGAAGCAGAATTGAAGGATGTGGATGAATGCAGTGTTGAGTCGTCAGCATATGAGTGCATTGGATTATTTATGAAGGAGAGGAAGTTGTTGAAGAAAAGGAAGAAAAAGTGTAGGGGGACAGGACAGAACCTTGAGGGACACTGCTATTGATATAGAAAAGTGGGGAGGCTGATTCATCAACAACCACAAAGAAAGATCAGCCAGAGAGGAAGCTAGATATGAAAGAGCAAAGTGAGGGAGGGAAGCTAAAAGAGGAGAGCGTAGAGATGAGACTCTGATGCCACACCCTGTCTAAACCTTTAGATATGTCAAGGGCAACTACAAATGACTCCCAAAGATCTTTCAAGGATGATGACTAGACATGTATAAGATATGAAAGAATATCACCTGTGGATCTCACCTTATGGAAGCCATATTTGTGATCAGGGAGAAGACTATGATTTTCAAGGTGTTTAAGGATATGGGAGCTGAGGAGGGATTCAGAGACTTTGGGAATGGTAGATGACAAAGCAATAGGAGAGTAGTTAGAGGGGTCAGAACAGTCACCCTTCTTAGGGATGGGATGTATCGATGCATGCTTCCGAGGAGAAGGAAAAGTTTTGGTTTTTAATGAAATGGAACAGACAAGCAAGCACGATGCGAGTTCAAAGGCACACTTTTTCAGTGCATGGAGATGGATGCCATCAGGGCCATAAGCCTTACTTGTGTCCAGAGATAGAAGTGCTTTTCTGACAGTCCAAAAAGAGATTACGGGAAGGGGCATAGGATTAGTAAGAGGTGCATCAGGGGGTGAAGGAATTTTAGAGTCATCCAAGGTGGAGTTAGAAAAGAAATGGAAACCAAAGAGTGTTGCTTTGTCTGTGGGAGAGACAACTATAGTACTGTTGGAGTGGAAAAGTGAAGGGAAGGTAGAGCAACAAAAGTTGGTAGAGATACCTGTACATAAAGACCAGAAAGATCTATCAGTGGATGATGTGGAGAGGTTATGACACTTCCTTTGAACAAAGGAATGCTTTGCCTCATGGATAATGTGCATGCAGGGATTATGGGCAGCAATAAAAGCTGAATGGGCGCCAATTGACCCGTGATGACTTAGTTACTGCTGAACCTTGACTAACACAGCTTCTGTTGTCAACTAATGTGACAGAGTTCCCTTTAAATTCTGACTTGTCCCAATTACAGTTGGACCTTTGACCAGTCTTGTCCTACAACCACAACCAGTAGCAATTGATTCTTTGACAGGAATCTCTTTTAGTTGAAGTTTGATTGCGCCAAGCTACCCATCACTTACTCCAACTCAAATTCAATTGTGTCTGCCCTCTACACCACTGTTTGGCAAGATGACCTTTGGCCCAACCCAGCAACAGCTATTGTTGACTTAATCCACTTACTCTTAAACTCTGACCCACCCAGACCACTTCTGATCCTTAGTTTTATCCTTGTTCAGTTAGTCCCTAGCAAAATTTCTCTTTTTCATGACTCATGACCTGACTCGGTCATAGGTAATTCCCAGTGTGTCTTGGCAACAGTTAGCCTCCAAACTGTTAGAGCTGCAGTTCATCTTTGACCAGACCCAACTTCATTTTATCCCTGATGTGATTTAGGCACTGGTAATTGCTTGACAGTGTTCAGCAGGAATGTTCATTTAACTGTGTGGGGACTAATGAACCCTGGTCTGATGTATAGGTTTAGTTGACATTTCATACGAGCAAGAGTACCATTAACTTTTGACCTGTTTCGGCCAAAATGCTGAGGTAGTTGGTGCTTCACCTAAACCAGTAAACTCTGATCTGATTCAGTCACCCCTTGACCAAGAACCTAACTAGAATCTGCCCTCTTATCTCATAGCTGACCCCAGTTTGAAGTAGAAATTGATCTCTGACTCACACATCTCAGTCGCTGAACCATCTATTGCGGACCACTGACTGGCATGCAGTTGATATCTGATCTAGCAATGGTTGATGACTGGAGGTAACCCCAACTTACTTACACCATATGAGATGATACCCAAACACTTTTTGAACCCTGATCTGCACCCAGCTCTTGACTTAATCTTCTGACCCACCTGCTAAGTTAGTCATCTGCAGAACACACTGATCACAGGTGACGCCTGGGGGCAGCTTGACTTGAAGGTGGAGTTGTTCCTTGTCGTCGTAGGCCGCTGAAAGGCTCACCTTGTTTCCTCTGTGACCCACGATCTGCAGGGGGTACCTGTAGT
>JAUUDY010085066.1:0-14485 GCA_032361765.1 Panulirus inflatus
ACCAAAACACTGGGACATGGATGCACAACTTTTTAACTATTAGATCACAACATGTAGTTGTAAAACCATGCCATCTCCTGTGCCTTCATTGTAAAAAGTTCAGTCCCCAGGGGACTGTACTTACATCCCTCCTGTTTATTCTTATATATGACTGATGCAAACATAAGCCACAGTATCATATAATCCTTTGCAGGTAATATAAGAGCAGGTATGAAAATCATGTCATCAGAGGATGCCAAAGGGCTACAAAGAGACAGAAATGAGGTGTTTAATGGGGGATGGAGAACAGCATGCTTTACAATGGAGATAAATTTCAACTCTAGTATGGGAAAAATGAAGAAATCAAAAAGAACATGAAATACACTGACACATTCTTTCATAAACCAGTTAGATATTGTGGAAGACCTTGAAGTGATAATGTTTACAACCCAGCCTTCAGCGAACACAGAAAAACAACTGTTGCCTCATGCAGAAGGATGGCAGACTGGATCCTGCAGACCTGCAACACTAAGGGAAGAAAAACCAGTGATGTTCAAGGCATTAATTTCATAAACTGAATGTTGTTGCATTCTAACATCACCCTGCAGGGTAGTAAAGTTGTGGATTTAGATTGTGTCCAGAGATCTTCCATAGTCCACATTAATGTGGTAAAGGAATTAAATTAGTGGAAATGACTAAAATCATGGCAGCTGTACTCCCTGGAGTGCAGATGGTGGAGGTGTATCATCATTGGTATCTAGGAAACTGCGAAAGGTATGGTTTTCATCTTACATTCAGAAATTATATTCTACTGGCAAAATTGGCATGGAAGGTTTTGTAAAGTACTAGCTCTGAAATCCAAAGGTGCCATATGCACAAAAAGAGAGAACACCTTAAACACCCAGGGCCCGATACTCTTCAACACCTTGCCATATACCATCAGAAACAGCATGGGATGTATAGTAGAGAAGCTCAAAAGTGCATTGAACAAATACCTCCAAAGTGTTCTAGACCAGCCAGGCTATGGGAGCTATGTAGGCCTGAGGGCTGCAGCTTCCAACAGCTTGGTTGACCAATGTCCCAGTCCAGCAGCTAGTACCCAGCCTGGGCTGTAGGGGTGGGCTCCACAGAGTAACTATTCAGCAATGAAGAAGGTGGATGTTCAGTGTAAGCTTCATTGCTAGTAAGGGATATTTTTAATGATTTGAACATTGCAGACGCTTGCATAATGTAAAGATGGGGGAGGCTGACTACAGATATTAAAACTCCAAAAAGTGTGATGATTTTATGAAAATCATTTACTTTGGGTTGTTAAAGCCCAAATGTTTGCTTGCCTGCACCATCATAAAGGATGAGTAGTCACCATAAGGTTTCAGGGCCTTCAAAGACTGTTTCACTCTCAGTGTTTCATTGCAGCAGGAGTTGTCAGACTTAAACCAGTGATGAACTACCTCCCTGCTTATCCACATGCTATGAAGGAAAGCCAAATGGTGCAGCTGCCACTTATATAAAGGTCTGAAAAGAGGGCTTAGATGATGTCTGCTTTGTTTCATGATTTGGTAGTGAAAACCTGTTGCCACAAGGAAGAAAAACAAAAACAAGCATGCATTGCTCTTAGTAGGCAATGCATGAAGTCACTAGCCACTTCCCTGATTTCCATCCCATCAGGATGTGCTTCTCCATAACTGGAAAATACTAGCTAATTTCAAGGCTCAGTACCTCTCCAGGAGCTTCAAGCAACATGCTCAAGAGAATTGAAGACAACATGAGTATGATAGTGATGATGTCCTGGTGTGATTGTAATGTCAGTTTGTAATGTCAGTTGGTCATGGCATGATATAGTTAAGTCAGGGTCTGTCACTGACTGGGCAGACTTAAAGGACCACTGGAAGTTCCTGATGCTTAACCGTGTTGATGACTTCTTAGGTTTTCTTGATCATAAATGCAGGTCATGGGCATTCTAGCACTTGAGCAAAGGCTTTGTTAGGGAAAAGTTTTGTATATGTGAATGAAAATGATTTAAGTGAGCTGCTGAAGTCCTTTCAAGAAGAACTTCTTTCTTTGGAGCTGATCCAGCTATCATTGGATAGTGGCCTTGACCATGAAGAAAAGGAGACACCGATGCATTGACAGTTGCAGCTAATGTGTCTCAACAGGTGGCACACAACAGTGATCCAGATTTTGAGAAAAGCACTAAGTTCTCCCTAAACCAGATCATGTAAGGCTATATTGATATGCAGATGAAGTGGTGAGCAGGACAACAGAAGAGCATAACCTTCCATTATCTGCCCAGTTGTTCATTATTCCAACCAGCCTTAGTCTTCTTGAACCCCAGTTTTATATCCTGTTGTGCTTTTATCTTGGCAGAACTTAATTCATTATCTGAAGATATACCTAAAAATCTACCTTTTCCTTGCCCTTACACCATTACCTGCAAGCTCCTAAAACAAGATGTCATGAGTGTTTGAACTTTGACAGAAGCTACTGCAACCAGTCAGGTAATGTCATGTTTTAGTGAGTAAACTTAATATTTCTCTTTTATGAATTGCTTAATTGTATGTAACAGATGTTAAATTTATACAGTATTCATAAGTGTATAAAAGACTATGAAAAAATTTGAGAAAATAGAATTTTTGGAAATGGTAGGGTTGATTTTGGCTGTTTCTGAACCAAACTCACTTTTTCTCTTGACAAATTAAGTTTATATGTTGAGTTTGAAAGAATGTGACGTATTTTTGAATGCAGTTTTGATGACTTATTAAGGATATATGTACAGTACTAATCCTATTTTGTCAGTTGCTTCTAGAGATCCAGATGTCATCATTAATCATTATCGTGTTTGTATTCATGTAAAAGGTAGTAGTTATAGAAATACCATACCAAATAGACAGTAGACTAGAAATGTACCAGAGTAGAGGAAGGTGAAATATTATAGCAGGTTTGTTGGACCTATTTATAAAATGGTTTATTGTTTGTAAAGAGAGTGTTAGGTAATGTACGATATTTTTGTTAATGTGTTTCCTAATCACAGATATTAATTTTACTTATTCAGCATATCATGACCTTGCTTTACTAACTCAGTTTTATGTTGACTTTGAATCACTGATTAACAGGCAGTAATGATGCATTGTGTTTATTTGGTATAAAAGTGTTATTTCTTGTGGTTATCTTTTTTTACCTGCAGAGGTGGGTGGTTGTAAATTTTATGCTATCCTTTAGTTGTTTCAAAGTTTTGCTTGTCTTTTAATAGTTACTAAGATGGGTTATCCTGTGGGTATTATTAAGGTGAAGGTTATTCTGTGTCAGATTATTCTTTGTTGCAAATTTGGATGTCCATGTGCTGAAAAAAGTGCACTTGAGGGAAAAGAATGCTTGAAAATGGTATGCAAGAGAGGCATGTAAGGACAGGGATAAGTAGAGACTATTGCTGTGGCCAGCCCCTTGATGGGAGTTCATGAAGGGAATGGGCTTCAGGTAAAACAGAAGAAAATCTTTGGCTGTCTTCAGCAAATAGTGTTGCAAGGTTAGCTGTACTTTTTAGAAAGTTTATGTATCTTTTGGTTAGTACATTTTCTTTAGTAGTCGAACTATCTTTAATAGACTTAAAGGATTAGCTTTTAGTAGTAAAAAGTTTCTGGATATGAATTTGGGTTCTGCAGTAGCTTGAAAGTCCCTTAGTACTTACAAACATGGAATATACATAAGGAAGTACAAAACTAGGTCATCTGTTGTAGTTGCAGAGATACATTATTTTATAGAATCATGAATATTTTTTGTTTATATAAGGGCTTAGAAATAGGCTTACTTATTAGCCTTTCTTATAAAATATTTTTGATGTGAAAATGGTAGTTTGTCTTTTAATGGTATCAACATAGCTTACTACATATATTTTTGTCATGAATTATATGTCTTTTGCTACAAAAATCTCACTGTCATTTTAATTGCTTCAAAGTGAGCTTACTATATATTTTGTCATGGAGAACTTGTGTGCATTAACAAAATCTCACTGTAACTTGTGTTTAATTGTTGAGGATGGTTTGATTTATTCAGATAAATTATCATCTGTTGTGTAGTTGATTTTTTTTTTATTCCTCATGAATGGTATATTTATAGTGTCCTTGTATAAAGATGCGTGATAATGAATGTTTAGATTATAAAGGTATACTTGGTAATTTGTAGGGGAGAGTGGTAATCGAGAGGATAATGTCCTGTATGGAGTTGTGAACTGGGGAGTAGTAACATGGTTTCAGAAGAAGTTGATGTGTTGACAAGGTGTTTACTTTGGAGAATGTGTGTAAGAGACACTCAGAGAAAGGGAGTGACTGCATGTGGCATTTATAGCTTGAGAGAGCACATGATAGGGTTAACAAAGATGCCTTATAAAAGATGCTACAGGGAAGTAGGATACATGAAAATTTACTAAATGTGATTAGGAGAGAACAAGGCATTTTTGCTTGTAAGGGAGGAAAATGATTGGTTTCTGGTAAAGGTGGATTTACATTTAGGATGTGTAATATTTCCATGGTTGTCCATTCTTTTTGTGTACTGGGCCTGGGCCATGAGGGAGGTAATTGGAAGGGAATGCTGGGACATGGGATTTGTATCACTTGTTGTTTGCACATAACACAGCTTGAATGGCAAACTGTAGGGAGAAATACCAGAAATTGATAAGTGTTAGGAGGGTGTGTAAAAGAAGAAAGTTGAAAGTAACTGTGAACAAAAAGTAAGGTGATGAGGCACAGCAGGAAGGATGGTATGAGGGTGTTTATATGGAGTTTGTCTTGGAGTGGATTGCTTCAGGTATCTGGGAGTCGTCATAGCAGCACATGGAGCCATGAGAGCTGAATTAAGCCACAGGATGGAACAGGATTTAAGATCCTACATGCATTATCCTTTCAACCTCTTAATAGAATTTATTTTATACTTCTTTATGAAAAATTTTTCAAATTACATACAAGCATTCTTATTCCTACTGAAATAATGTGAAAGTAATTTTGCCATATAAAATCCTCAGATAAGTTCTTGTGCCATCAGTATTATAGATGTTGCCATGAGGCTTATTTTACCATACTTTTTTTCCTTTTGTATAGTTAGAATGATTATTATCTTGCTTTTTTCTGTTATGATTACTATGAGTCACATCTGTAAAGATAGTATATTTTGTGCACCCTGAACAGTCACTGGCTGCCCATCAACCTGATCGCTCAACACTTACACAATGAAACAAAGACTCTCTTAATACAGTCCCACCTTACCATGTTTGGCGCTTAATTCTTTGCAACAACTTTAAACTCCACCACACAAAGAACTCCATAACTAACCAAGCAGAAATAAAAATAAACCATACACTAGCCTCACACGTTAGTAACCTTGTCTCTAATCTCCACCCTTAATGAATAGAACACTGACAAAGCACACACACGGTGGAATAACCCGACAAGCACTAAACAACTACCCTCCCAACACAGTTAGAATCCAACCCACCAGATGTGCAGCCATCAGAAACGACACTTCTCAGACAAGTCACACTTTTCTGTCTGCACTGTGGACATCACCGATCCTTACAACATTACAAATACCATTTCAACATGTTCCAAGACCCTTCATATCCATCATGCAACTATCATAACGAACATTCAAACACTTACTACTTTTTTGCCCTGCATTCTTTGCATTACACTTTATGACCTATGAGTATGAAAAATTTGTTTAGGGTAGTAATCTATCATTTTTTGTTTGAGGTATTATTCTATCTAACTCTCTGTATCTCTGATGCCTACAGGAATTCCCATTAAGGGGGTGGCCACAGCAAAAGACTCGCCACTTATCCCTGTTTATACATGCCTTCCTTTCATACACCACTCCATGCATTCTTCCACCTTTTCTCTATCTCCAGTACTCTTTCACTCTATTTCCCCATGTTATAGGTGGTCTTCCTCTCTCACCAGTCCCTTTAATCACACTTATCAATCTTTATGCCTAAATTCCATCAAAGTATTACGTTTCACCTACTATGCCACTCCTCAATTCATTTCCTTTGCATTCCCTACCATACCTAGTCTCTAACCCCATCATTTCTATCTTCATGCTGTCTCAAATAGCTCATTTGTACAGCCTGGATTCTTGACCTCTGTGACTCATTCCATGTCCATGTTTTGGCTGCTTATGCCACAGTCATGAGGACCTTTCTTCACTTTCATACTTACACCTCTACCCTTCATTATTTTGTCAAGGGACCTAATGACTCTTCAATCCTGTACTACCTTCTTTATATTTCCCTCCATGTCACCAAACTTATCCAAGATAGCTACTAAATACTTGAATTCTGTCACCTCTTACAGTCTTTCTTCTTCCATGTTTATATCAGTGTTGAGTATACTTTCTTCTCTCTCTCTAAATGGCTTTGTACAATCAATACTTTCACTCTGTTTCCTTTCAGACCCTCTGACTTTACCTCACAAATTTATCCTCAGTCACCTATGGTAACACACATCATAAAACACACTTTCAGCCATCTGCAACTCCTTTCACTCTCAACAAACGTTACACTATCATCCACAAGCAGGCTTGTTACTAGCTACAATACCTTACCACCACCACCACCACCTCCTTTCCCTTACTCTGCTTTCACCACTCTTATCACTCCATCCATAATTATGTAAAAAAACCATGGTGACACACTTGTATACCAAAATTTTTGCTCAACTCTCTATCCAGTCATCTTTACTCCTCAGTTGAAGGCTTTCATACCATCCAGGAGTTTTTCTCCTACCCTATGTACCCTTAACACATCCCATGAAGCATTCTACTCGTATCATATCATATGCTTTCTTCAGATCCAGTTTTGTACCTTTAGCAAGATACTTTTTCATAGTCATTCTCATCAAAAAAAGATCTGATCCACACATGCCCTACCTTTCCTATAACAGCCTTTCTCCTCATTTATTCTGCATGCAGGCACTCCAATCACTCTTATCAATCAACACTTGCATAAACTTTTCCTGGTGTACTTAACAACTTATTCCCCTATAATTGCTACATACATCCATAGCACCTTTTCCTCTGAATCAAGGAATAATAAATATCTTTCACCCAATCCTCATGCACAGCCTTTTGCTTCCATGCGAAATTATACATTAAATGCGTCCACTCTATTAAAATTTTTCCTCCTTGCTCAACATTTCGCCTGTAATCCCATCCACTCCAGATGGCTCTCCTACCTCCAACCTCATGATTGCCCATTTTACCTCCCTTCTTACTAGAGGCCCCTGCGCTTTTATCCTTTTCCTTCCATCCTCCATATCCATACCTTTAATAACTGCTGCCTCACCTACTCCCACATTTATCAGTTCTTCAAAATACTCTTCCATATACTTTCTGCTTCTTCCTTTTTATTCAGCAACTCCCCTTCCCTACTGATCACATATACATTGACCCTCTGTTTCCTTTTTCACCTCCATCCAGTACAGTGTCTGATTTTCCATAAACTTTTTGCTCAACTTTCCTCCAAAATCTTCATCTTTTCTTTCTTTGCTTTCCTCTGTCACCTTCTTAACATTCTGCTAACCCAACTTATATTCTTCCTTCCTTTGCTGAACTTTCACCTGTACGTTCCTTTTGAGCATTTTGCTGTACTCCTATTTCTTTTTTTCGTCTTTTACTCTTATGTTACACAACCTTTTATACAGCTACTAATTCTACAGCCTTTAACAGTCTTTCTCTAATTATTTTAAACACCTCATTCACACATGACTGCATCCCTACATTTACTGCACTTTCATCAAAACTTTCTGTCATCCTTCTTTCATACTCCTTCTTGTACTTTACCACTTCATTCTTCCTTATGCCATACCTCCATTTCTCCCTGATCCTTACCTTCACATAAATGCAAAATTTCAGTCTCCAAAGAATTCTCACACAACTCTAGCATCCAGCACAATGTTTCATCCACTGGCACATAGTCAAACAAACTAATTTGACCTTCTCTTCCATCATTTCTCATCCATGTATATCTGTGGATTGTCTTGTGCTGAAAAAAGGTTTGTAGAAAATAAACTCCTCTCGACACAGACATCCAAAAGATAATTTCCATATGTATTTACCACAGGCACTCCCCATTTACCAAATTGTCTTGCCAGTTTCATCACATCACACCTACGTATTCATATCACCCGTGACAACCACCTTGGAGTGAAAACAGTGATTAAAGTTATACCATTAGTTAGATATTTGATAGTAAAAATAATAGACAGGCTTGGACAGACTGGTTTCAGAGAGAAGTGCACATAAGGAAGCAGACAAATAGGGTTCAGTTGGAGGAGCTTGGATCTTAGGCTGCTAATTTCGTAGAAATGGAGAGAGAAACCACCAGGTCTAGTGGTGGTGTTGCTGGAGATAGGGTGGGTCATGGTTGCTCAGTGGTAGTTAAGAGGAAGTGGTTTGAAAGAATAAAGAATCAGTCTCTGCTCACTGGCTTTAATGTACCAATAAAATCATTATTGTGTGACAAATAGAACTTGAATGCTGATATCACCAACTTCAGAGATCACTCAGCATTTGTATTCCTTGTCATGATATTACCAGAAAAATAGTATAGCTCCCAAATCATAAAATGCTTTTATTATTTGGGGTATCACAAAATAAAAAAGAATTAGCTGAGGTGCTATTTAGCTGGGGTATAGGGTAAAAGGTGGTAAATTAAAGACACTTAACATTTGTGCACATGCAGTAGCTGATGGTGTTCCTGAAAACTATTCTATCTTTAAGAATCCTGGCTAGCACATAATTCTGACTGACAGAGATCACTGTTGAGTATTTGGACTAGAATACAAAACAACATACTTTAAAAAAAGATTCATGGTCAGTCATAAAATGGGGTGAAATCTTAATCTATAATTTGAACAAAAATGATTTTGAGTTAGAATGGTAGTCCTGAATATTGTCCATAAAATGAGACAAAAATCATTATTTCAGGATTATTAGTATATGAGTTATGGAATTTAATCGCAGCCCAATTTTTTTTTTTACCCGTCCAAATAAGTAAAAGTTACAGATGTCTGAATTTGATGGTGAGATATAAATAGAGATGCACAGAGACACTGGGTTTTTGCCAATATCAATCATACAACCTTATTTCTTCTTCACCCTGAAGTCTGAATTTAGAGAATGAAGAGGGGAAAGAAAATAAGATGAAGTTTGCAGAGTAGAGCAAATAGTCCTACTTTCTATGGAACTCATCAATCCCCAGGAATGGAATGGTTTTCATACTTCACAACCACATTTTTTTGAGAATTTCACTAAGCTTCTTTTTCTGTGTTATTCCTCAGCAGTGTAATATTAATTTCTTGAGTAAACAGTTACAAAAGTAAGATATGTATGTTCACTGTTATGATTCTACCTATCATCAGTACCTTGTACAGTATATATAAGTAATGAATGAGTTAAAAGGAACATTTTTTTTCCAGGATTTCTAATATTCCTTTATGGCATGAAGACCAACATATGGGCAGACTCAGCTTTACGTAACTTGCGAAGAGGAGATGAAACAGGCTACAAAATCCCATATGGTTTGTATAAAATACTCTTATTTGCTAGTGTACTGTATATAATTGCTTTTCCTTAACCATTAAATGCCAGGAGGCATACATAGTTGACTGTTTGGGAAGTGCCAGAAGTTGTATATTTTAAATTTTGAGCCTCTATAATGACATTTGTATGGCTACTAGGTATGGCATCAATTCTGCCCAATAAGAGCAGTAAGAGTAGTGACTCAACGATGTCACAAATTGTGATTACCCCCCCTTCCTTCACCATTTCTGCACCACTTCCCTGGGGATCTAAGCATTACCTCATGTGTTATACAACAGCCATATCAAAGATTTTAGCTTTTTTTTTTAAATATTCATTATTTTTGCATATATTTCTTTCATTTTATAATGGAAAACAGGAAATTTGAATGATGTTCACCTCTAAAACCCTTTCTCCATCACTCCATTGTGACTTATTTGTTAACTTTAGCATAATACAATAGCTGTATAAAGTATCTTAGCATGGTAGCTCACAGTTTTGTATATATTCTTAATTTTACATGTATTTCTTTCATCTTTTATGGGAAATAGAAAATTTGAATCATGCAAACCCTCCATTACCCTTATCCACCAATTGTACACCATTCCTTGGGTGATATATGTGCTAGCTTTATCATTATACTGTGATGATATAAGCATTTCAGATCACTTTTCTGTATATCTTTTATACTTGTGAATGTATTTCTTTTATTTTGTGCCAGGAAACAGAAAACTTGAAAAAACTTATGTTTTGTCCATATTGCTGTCAACTTTTTTCAAGTCACCTGGCATTTAATGATTAATTTTCTTTCATCATTGCTTTTAAGTAGACTGAAATTATTTTTTCTCGAAAATACTCTATTCATTCAATAAATGAAGTCTGCATTACTGTTTAATTTATTTGATATGTTATAGAATTTTTTCAAAGTAATTTAACTTTGTGGTATACTGCAATGATGAACAAGATTATAAGAACTTATAAGGATTGAAGACCGGAATCCTTTTAAAGTTTGCTGGACTCTGTTGGACCTTATTTTCTGTTTATACAAAGTTGTTCCACCTGTCTTAGTAAGGTAGCATCAGAAACATACAAACAATAGCATCATTTGCAGGCTTCCACTCTTAAGTTGTCATGTATAGTGCAGTGACACCAGAGCCTACCATCTACAGTAAAGCCCCTCAGTACTAATCCATGGTTTACCTTGACCATTTCAGCCCATTGATAACACATCACCGGCTGTATACCACATTGATCCACTTCATACTCCCCCATGTATCCCTCTCATCCTCCCAGAATGTTAAGGTGGTACTGTTCAAACCCTGATACCATAGAGCCTCTTTCACCCCATCCTTGTATCCCCTTCTTGGTCTCCCCCTCCCTATTATTCCCATCACTCCTGACAAAGATTTTAGTCAGTCTTTCTTTCTTCATTCTCTTCTGACCATTTTGGCACACCTTAGTGATCTCTCTCAGTCCTACCATTCTTACTTGTATATTTTTTCATTAGCCTTAGAAGTAGGGAGAAAGAATATTCTACATGTATCTTCTGCATGTCTTAAAAGATGATTGAGAGGGGCAGAAGTGGGCAAGTGGAAATACTTATCTCCAGTATTACCACTGTAAAAATAGGAATGGAAGCAATACAGTGTGGATTTTTCCTCTAAGACTGAATTCCTGATACAGTAAAACCTTTCTAAGGCAAGAAAAGTAAGCATATTCTAAAAGCACTTTCCTCATAATCAAGTGCACTTATTACCCAAATAAGGTAATTCTTGAAAATCCTATCACTATGCAAATGTCATTATATGAGCAACTGAAATTCATTATATAAGGAACTTCACATTTTTGAACACTAATCTTCCCTATCTAACGTTTAAGTATGGAATATATATGTAGCAACTTAGCTGAGGACCGTTTACCACACAATTACCTCAGTTATTTTACATAGATGTAATGAAAATTTACCAAAAACTATATGATGGCCTGATGTGGTGGTAGGGTTGGATCAAGTGGCATGGGTTACTGAAAGGGAGAAGGATTAGCATCAGGGCTGACTTCACCCCCTGAATTATCTTGTTCAGCAATTTTTTCAAAAAGAGGAAGAGGAAAAATTTAGTGTCTGCTGTGCAGCATACCCCTTTCTCTCTTTATAAAACTCTCAGCTACATGAAGCATCTATGAATATTTAAGAGAACGCAAAGGCACATTCATGGTTGAGATCCATATCAGCAATGAGGGTCACAGCCTTGTTTAGGTAGTTGAACACTTCTGTTAATCCCTTGGTTGTTAGGTGGCATGTGATTGGATGTGTTTCTTTCCTTTACTTTCAGAGATTTGCCACCTTCAACTCAGGTTTTAGGCAGGAAGAAACTATTCCTAACCTAACAGACAATTGTGACTCATGTCAACAAAGTTGGCTGTGAAGCTGGAGAATAACAAGTGGCTGAGTTGCTGGATTCAAATTTTAAGGACCTGACCAATGAAAAACTCGTGAGTCATCAGAATCTGACTCCAGTATCTCAGGCACATTTGTTCTCCATCTTCCAAGCCAACTTTGTTGGCAAGAGTTATAACTGTCTACTGAGTCTGAGAAATAGCTTCTGCCTACCCAAATCCTGAGAAACCATATATTCACTCTAATGATACCTCACTCAAACACCATTTATTGTCATGGGTATGACTTCTTCCCAAGACATAGCAGTGTACTCCACACCACTCCCCATGCAAAAGCTTACCCTACCCCATCTATACCATTAAGTTCACAAATTTTCCTCCTCTGATTGTATGCCTTGAGGTGGCAATCATGCTCTGATCCATGAGCTGAAGCAAAGAATTGATGTTTTTAGGGATGAACTCCATCCTAACATTTTTGTTCATCTTAATAACATTTTCTGAATTGCATGATGCACTGTTAAAAATAAGCAATACTCTAGTTGCTAAATTTTTCCTGGCTCATTAGTGCTTCATAGCTGGACAGAAGGAACCAGTCTTCCACTCATGAAAAATACTTTTGGTGACTCAAGCCTTGTGGTTAGAATGCCTAATCATAGGTAATACAGACTCATTCACATTAAGAAAAATGTAAACTCCTTCCTTAGTAATTTTCTTAAAATATGTAGGATACTTTTGTGCTGCCTCTGTATCAGTACTTGGAGCCTCTTTAGTCATGCATCCATTGTATAAACTTTGAAGAGTCTTAAACCTCTCAAATCAGTCTTTATTTGCACCAAAAGTTTTCTCCTTAATTGTCTTGCCACTGTTTTCCTCTCAAATCAGTCTTCATTTGCACCAAAAGTTTTCTCCTTAATTGTCTCGCCAACTTTTTAAGTTATTTTATAATGACTTTGGCCTTCTGGTTAATTGTAACATTAGCATGTTCCTTTGATTCTGGTCTTCTATTCAGCCACTTTGGGATTCTCCACTAGTTCCATCACACTGTTTCATCTCTTATACTCTAACTTAACCACTAAAGGAGTGCTAAACAAAGAACTAGATTGTGCTATCTCATTATTTTTCTTTATAGTGAGAACAGTTGAGTAAGCAAGACCCGAACACTTAGCTGTTAACCTAAAAACCTCAAACACCTCTAATTTAGAACCTAGAGTGATAGTTGTATGTCCTGTGCTCTCTTTAGTACCCTTATTATTCCTGATGGATGTATTGATATGGTAGCCTTTGCTTTGGAGGATAGGGAATAATGGGAAATGACAAACAGACAAAAGTGAGCTGATGCTGATGTGTGCCTTGGTTTACAAGCTAACCATCAGTAGGTGGGTTGAGGTCTCAATTTCTATTTTGCCATCAGGTCATAATAAAATGCACAGTGTGTAAAAGAAAAACTGTATCTTGAAATCCACCATACTATTTAATTCTTCAAGGAAAATATGAGATAAAAACACTTTTTCCAAATTGGGTGCAAACACAAGGAGTAAAAGTATTATACAAGTCTGTACCCTAATTCTCAACTTTCCTGTGTGTAAAATTTAATTTAAGTGAGTTGCCATTACAAGGGGGATAGTTGTACAATTGTCACTCCACCCTTGATTGCTAGAGGTTGGTAGTTATCAGCTGACAAAGATTATGAGTAAAATTCTGCCATGTTTTCATATCCATTAATTGGATGGTATAAGCTAGTTTCTGCTCACACTGCATAGCAGTTAGTACATCAGTCTCGTCCAGATGTAAGAAGATGTTTGGAATGTTCTTTTATGCATATAATAGGACACTTTAGATTGTAGCAGGAAGTGTTTAAACACATGATATATAGGGATATGCATCTCTGCATCAGAGTGGGTGGTACAAGTCATTGTCACTGTTAGTGAATATATACACAGTCAGACTGCTCGACTGCTCATGCATACCAAAACATGTACAAGTCATTAAACTGCTAAAGACTGAGTGACTTCCATTTCTGAAGTGAAGGAAAGTATGACATATGTAATGAATTTCCTCTAAGCCTAAAACATTTTATGGTATACTGGGCTTTATGATGTTTGGCATACACACCTTGTATGAAGGATTACACTATATCCAGAATGGCTGTAAGTTTTTTGCTCTTAATCCAAAGTTTTAGTTAAGGACGATTAGAAGTCTTCACTTTACTCACTTCAACATTTGATCTGTGATTTGTTGATCCATAGCAGTTCTAATGCAATTTTTACACAGAGAATTGCAAATAAATCATAAAGCCTGAGTGATTGGAACATAAGATGTAGTCACTGTGGCTAACAAATTTGACAAAGGTTGTTTACTTTATTTATTCATTATACTTAATCGCCATCTCCCAAGTTAGTGAGGTAGCGCAAGGAAACACACGAGGAATGGCCCAACCCACCCACATACACATTGTATATACATAAACACCCACACATGCACATATACATACATATACATTTCAACATATACATACACAGACATATACATATATACACATGTACAT
>JAUUDY010085173.1:0-11726 GCA_032361765.1 Panulirus inflatus
TAATCCGTATTATAACTATTGTATATTATCATTAACTGGGCATTTACACTGCTTTTATATTGTTTCCTGTTGTGCGTTCGCATTACCTTATGTGGTTATTCATTATACATTTCATTATGTGACAATCAACACTCAGACAAAGTATGATCGCAAAACCTTACACAAATCTTTTTTCAATCTGATGTGTATATTCATGTAATTACACCAAGGTGGGTAAAAGTTTGTATCGTTAGGGAAGGATGGCAACACTGCGTCCGAGAGTGAGTTTTGTGAGGCTCGGACCTGACTGACGCTGGTGGCCGAAGGGAGGGCTGCTACCCCGGGCAGCACGGCTGTCCGGCTGGCCTACATACTGAGAAACAGTCGTTGAATGATGATTATCGCCCTACCTCCCTGTAGTAGTGGTAGTGCGGGGGGGGGGGGGATGCCGCAGGAGCTTGGTTATCTATGAAGAAAAGGTGATGGTACCAGCAGTGGTAGGACTAGTGATACTAAGGGTAATAACAGCAATAGTAGCGGTTGTGTTAGTGGTTACGTTTGTCGTAATGGTAAGGGTGATGGTAATATGGTATGGTGTCAGTGGTGGTGTTGTAATAGTGATGTGGTAGTCAAAAGAGGGATGGTAATCGTACATGGTATGGTGTGGTAACGGAGGTAGAAGATCAAGTAGCGGGCATGGCTGACGACCACTTTCACTGGTACCCGCCCGCCACACCATCGCTCGCTGTCTCTCCTCTGAGTTTCGACGAGTTGAACGAAACCCTACAGCTCGTGGGTAAAAAGACTGGCCATATGTCATATGTATAGGTCTTAAAGTCGTACTTACAGGGTTGTATCATGTTCGAGGAGTACAAAAATTGATTAATCTTCGACCTTTCATATCTGTGCATAATCCATTTTATGCTATGTGTATCTTTTTATGGCCTTGAATTAGATCATTTGCCTGCCATTTTTCGCTTGAAGCTACGTTTTTTTTTGGTCATCTTTTACTGTAATAGGGAAAATGAGTTACTTCCTGCTTGATCAAGCCACTAACCTTGCTTTACTTTCGTGTGCTAAAGCAAGTCGTACGATTATTACATCTTAAAGAAATGAAAACTGACCCAAACTGCTGCGTTTCAGTAGTTGGTCGTTTGGGCATTAGGCCTAGTGACTGCCAAGGTTGTTATGACCGTCAAGGTCAGGTTACATCCATCAACCGACAAGTTTTAATCATCTTCTGAGGATAAATCTAAGACCACTTACACCCTTGCTGCGCACGCGGTTCTTTATTCGTCTAATAAAATTATTTTCATATGGGCCGTCTCTCCGCTCAGAGGATTGTCCTGTGGGCGGCTGGTAATACCTCGGCCTACGTTGGCCTTTTATTTTCCCCACGTTAGACTGGATTTCAGAACTGTATCATTAATTTTCCTTTACTGAGGAACGTTTAATATGATATCTGTTTTCTGAATATTTCAGTTTGGAGTTAAGTCTAAACGCAAATTTCATTAGGGAGGAGCTAGTTGCCAGCGTCCGTCAGTGTTATAATATTATTTTGTTTTTTGTTTCGTGAATGGTGGAGCTAAGGATATTGTGGCAAATATTGATTAACGAATGTCCTTTTAGTTAGGCCTTGATGGCTCAACTTGACTGTTGGCTCCTAGGGTGTTGATGCAAAGTCCACAGTAGCTCAACTTAATTGCTTCTAGTGTGCTGAGGCAAAGTGCCAGATGCACGAGATAGTGTAGCTCCAAACTTGGGTTCCATACCTCTTACGCTGTCTAGGGAGGAAGACTGGGTACATTTTCTGTAAAATCCGTGAACTACGCTGGTGGGGATATGTTGTAGAGGTTACTGTGTTTGAGAAGACGGCGCCTTCATCTCGTACATACGTTCGTTTCTGTAGCTTGATAATATCTGTGGGATGGTGGCGTTACTCCTCCCAGCTTGCGAGTTCCCTCTCTGTCCAGGTTATCAGTTACTCCATATACCACAGATCTCCCAAACTCAGTGAGAGACACAGACTGTCTCTTGCATCTACATATGTAGTTCTGCTATATCAGAAGGCCAAGTCTCCGATGAAATACGTTATTATGATAAAACTATCGAGGTATTTGGATGCAGTCCTGCAGTCGTTCACGTGTTAAAGATTAAGCATCTGCTGGACCGTCCTTAGGAAAGAGCGGGGAAGGTCCTCACCCAAGGGCGACAGAGTCTGCCATTCCCTGTCGTCCGCTTTGACCATGAGAAATACGCAGCTGAACAATCTCTTCCAGATATTTGTTTTTGCATGTTTTTATAAATAAGGATATAGCATATAAATGCAGCAAGTGTATCCCATAAAGCGTGGTACGGATAGACCTAGACTAGGACCAAGTGAAGGTCGATAAAGTAATGAATATGATTGTTTCCCTTGACTGGTGACTGGAGAAACAGGTTTAAGGAGTGAAAGAGTATGGGAGAGGTTCTTGAGTGCGCGACAACCAAATGAAGGTGAAGGAAATAAAAGAAAAACACGAGAATTAGTATTATACAGACTACAAAAAACATAGTTCCCTACTTCAGTGAATACCAGAGCTTTACTCAGATTACCCCGCAATTTACTGGAATTATGTATACGTAAATATACTTTAGGTGTTACCCTTGGTGAAATCAGACCATATATTTTACAAGAAATTAGCTCATGAAGATATTTTTATATTTGTTGATATAGGAAATGTTGAATTATAAGAAAATGAATAATTGTATAATGATAGATTTTTTCATGTCCACTATAATCTTAAAAGTAATTACGAGGAAATTATATTACATAGTACAAAATCTAGCGACTGATGTAAATATAATGTATCACGTTGCATTAATTACGATGCAAAATGATCATATTAATGAGATATTCCTTGCATTTGTGTAGTAATGCCTATATTTAAGATCTGGGGATTTGAGCAAATGTTGAGCAAGCAAGTCAGTCCAGAGTGGAAAGACATAGAAATAGATATGCGTTTTAATTGTTTAGTCTTCCGCAAGTACATTTGGGACGGTGTAAAGATATGATTATCCAAACATATTAGCTCTCAGTGGTATCATTCCTCCTACCGTACATCAAGCACTTCTTATTATGAATTACTGGTGATTGGTGGTGGTGGTGCAAAGTACCCGCCGGGGAGTGGAAAAGTGACTCATGTACGCTGAGTCTTGAGAATCCAGGATGGCCATGTCAGCCGCCACCACTGCTGCTAGCGACCGCCTGAAGTCCGATCTCGCTCGTTTTTCATACGATAGTCGCCTAAATTCTATTAGTTCAGTATAATGTAAAATCTACTGTTTGTTTGTAATAGAGAGTATGATGATAAAGCGCGCTAGGTTGGATTAATGTATCTGCGTTAACGAGGTTGGATTGCCCTGCTACACAGAATTGTGAAGCAATGCTTATCTTGGTCACCCTCCCCCAGCAAGGTCACCACCTACCCTACCCCTCCACATACACACTCACCGGCTCCCAGTCTGCTCGATCTTCAATGCACATCGACTCAATTTTCCCTATATTCTACTGTTACTACCCATTATCCATTGACAATAGAAAACGAAAATCTTTTTAAACATACCAGTACATTAAACAAAAAAGTAGTGCCTTTATATGATCAAATACATATTCAAGTAATTTATAGAATACTTCATATACCGAATGAAAAAACTGCGAACTTTATTAACATCTTATCTTTTCACGGTCAAAAGGCAAACTGTGGAAAGCTGGAAGTATTGTTGGAAGCGAGTGTACGAACGAATACTTTGCCTAATGCTTACCACCGCTTTCGTCATCTCTTGGCTGGAGTGCACAGTACAACACCATAGTTATAGAATGTATTTCCATAAAATGGATATTTCAGTCGTTTGTTAATGCAGTACAATATCAACTCATTTCAACAGGAACGTACCATGGTACGTAAGGGACTTTGCCACGGGACGCTGGTTGCGAGGGACTGATTTGATCACGTCGCGTTCTCTGTAGAACACCGATGTTGCTCGCTTTTGAATATTTAGCAAGTATCCTCAAGCGTCTGACTTCTTTGGTTTTAGTGATTGATTTTGTGGAAACTGTTGCATAACGCTAGATCGTGATGGTTATGCAGCTCATTCTCTTGTTACACTTTTTTATTATTATTATTATTATTATTATTATTATTATCATCCAATCTCCATTCTCTTCTATTCTTTCTATATTGTCCGGTCATGCTTGGAGGTATAGCTGTCCTGACGGTGTTATATGAATGCGAATTTCGGCAGAAGGGGGGATATGTTAGAAATTACGTCTGATGACAGTATGTGGTACGAGGAGGGGTAAATAGCATAAGAAATGATAGGGTAAAAGAGATGTGTGGTAATTAGAGAGATATGAAGAGGGTGTGCTGCATTAGTGAGAAGTTGACAAAGAGGACATATACGTCAAAAAGTAGAGAGGACGTTGAGAAGAACTACGAACTGAAGATGGAATGATGTAAAGAAAAAAGAATAGCTCTCGGGACTTGAACATGCAAGAGGGTGTACGACGTACATGGGATAGAGTGAATTGGAGCGATGTGGTGGACAGGGGCCGACGTGCTGTCAGTTGATTGAACCACGGCAACATCTCTGGGGCCTGGTTGTGGACAGGGGGCTGTGATTTTGGTTCTTTACATATGACAGCTAGAGAATGGATGTGAGCGAATAGGACCATATTTTCTGTTCCTGGCACTACCTCGCTAACGCGGGAAACGGCGAACGAGTATGGAAAGAGTATTATTATTATTATTATTATTATTATTATTATTATTATTATTATTAGTGAACTCTACCTTACCAAATAAAAACATATGAACTCCCAATGTGCCACAGAAACTCAAAGTAACATCTGTCATCGAATATCATACAAAATTCCGTATTAAGGTTCTAATATTGAATTCAGTTTTCTTTCAAGAACGCCAGGATTAATGATTGGTTTTCTTAGTTTAGGCTACGTCGATGGTGGATTGGTGGATTGCGTAGGAAATGGGTTGGTGGGCTAAGTCAGTGGTGGGTTGGTGGGGTACGTAAGCTTGTGGGTCAGTGGGCTACGTAGGTAGTGGGTTAGTGAGCAATGCAGGTGGAGAACTGATGGGCTATGTAAGTGTTGGGTCACTCACTTAGTGGGTGATGTAAGACATTACAAGGTTGGCTTCAGAGGAGGAAGGTCTGTGACGTCATAGAGGTAGGCAAGCTTATAATGGTGACGTCACAGAGGTATACGTGTGAGTGAATGACAGATCAGGGTACGACTTTCAGTTGGGGACAGTGGGAAGAGAGGGGTACGTGGCGGTCTGGGGTAGATAGGTGAGTACACTAGATGGGAGTGAAGGAGGGTAAACATACTAGGTAAGGCTCCACACCCTCCACTACCCTAGGTAACGCAGATAAGGATAAGTGTATTTCTGTGTACAACACTGCCTCTAAAGAAACAGGAATCAGCAGACTACACACTAAATTGCCAACAACTAAATGTACCTAAACCAAGACTAAAGATAACAAGTACGTCTCATCAAAATTTCCCGGTCAGTCATTGGCACGATTGCCTGATAAGACATACCCCTTCGTCATATATAGATAAGGCCTGCGTGAGGAGAGGAGCAGGTGGGTATTGGTTGCTTCTGTTGTAAGGCAAAGTACATATCATGTCTTAAGAGATAACAAGGAGGAATGACTTCGACACATCCCACCTACGCACGTCTCTGAGACCACGGATCATGAGAAAGGTTCAGAGGTCATTTTGTAGGGCAGTTGGTGATCCTTGACCACGGCTGTATACTGCCACATAACGTGTACGTCAACCGAATGCTTGACACATACCAGTACACCTCATACTGTGGCCATGACTGGAACAAGTTAATCCATTTTGTTGAGTACGACGAGCACTTTAGAACCCGGTCGAAGTCCATGCCATCATAACTAAGGATGGTACCGCTGTGGTCTGGAGGTAAAGTCAAGGATCGCATTGCTGGCCAGTTGGATACAGGAAACACGATAGTCTGTCTTCACTACTCAGTCTGCCAAAGACTTGAGCTGTCACTGTCATTCATATAAATACACTGTTCCTCGATCAGGTGCAGTGCTGTCGTTATTTGTATGTCCTTGTATTTGCCATCATTGCCATAACAGTGGCAAATATTTTAAAACAGCATTCGGGAAATATCTTAATTTTGTATGTCAATTTTCCAGTAGGAATCACTCGCATACGTACACACTGGGCGCAAGCATTCTGTTGACTATATTTATCATGTGTTCGTAGTTTGATACGGATTAATGACCATTAATTCCTGTACAACCAACACGCAGACAACATTGTGAGGATAACTGAGCATGTATTGACCTGGAGTCCTAAGTAAGATAACCCTTGACTCTGAAATGATAATCACCTATATAATTATATATTTAATTCAAGCAGTTACGGATGCCTGTGCCATACGCTTTCTTGTGTTACTATCGATAACCTACTAGTAGGCTGGAGAAACGTCTCAGAAGCATGAAAACTTTTCAGTCTTTTTACAGATGCCTTGGAACACTGACCTCCCGCAAGTATGATTTATTTAGCAGTTTACACTACTGTTGCTTTATTACTAAGGCTTTGCTCAATAATGACTGCTGCTAGTATATATGTTATTTGCCACTGAATTCCCTATACCCATGGCTCTCCCATACATTCTCCCGCTGGACTTGGTCGAATAAGGTGTTCCATATGAAAATTCAAGTTTATTACTGCAACTGTTATTCTAATTGTGTTCGTAGACGCTACGCATACTAGAAGCTGTACATATTACTGAATTGTAGCGAATGCTAGAGTTTGTGCTGCGCTACTTTACACAGTAATGAGAAATACAGAGAAACTTCAAAAGTTCTTTTACGAGTCCACTGTCTAGTAGAGCAGACTAATCTTATTACATGTCCATAGAGATTTTTCCTGTTATTAAGGATAATATCTCGCTCATTATTATGCTTACATGGTAACTCAAGGGAATACCAGAAAAAGTATTTATCTTGTACGAGCAAACTTTAAGGAAATGTTAAGTACTAAGTGTTCAACTCAAGGTTATTGTTCAGTAACCAACAAATGAACGCGACAGCTTCAGACGCCTTTGAGGGCTGAACTGAGGGACGGTATGTAGCGTAATGGTGTCATCAGATTAAGGCTGAGCACGAGCGTCACACGCTGCTCCCGCGTCACATGCTCTCATTATGCTACTGGAGACGGGCTTTACCTGAAGAACCTCGGCACACAAGGCTGGCTGAGGATGTTCCCATTCCACTTTAGACAGTCAGAACTGACCAGCCATGGATTTGGGGTGTGTTGTTTCCCTATTGTATCTCAAGAAGACTGAGAAATGCTCGTTATGTAAATTCTTCATTCATTATATTAGCATATCTTTCTTTAAATGTGTGTGTGTGTGTGTGTGTGTGTGTGTGTGTGTGTGTGTGTGTGTGTGTGTGTGTGTAACACAAATGCTACATGATAGATAACCACGGCATAAAAATCGAGATCCATTTAGATCAATTCTGAGAATGTAGATGTTTACCAAGGTGCTTGCAAGCTAACGTTACTGATCAAGTTTAAGGGAAATTTGGTGCATTCACCATGAAACAGTTTTTTGCAGCGACGGCAGCTGAAGTTAGACCATTGTAGAGCTTAGTAATTTTGGCCTAAGATAACTGATGAGTATACTGTACGTAATTTACGATACTAGGATATACACTGGACCGTGAGGGGAATGCATATAATTGCTGCATCGAGGAAAGAGCGCATTTCGGGAAATGACTGTAGCGAGAGAAACAAACCAGATAAACTCCTCAGATAACGATAAACATATGTGATAACTTGATTAACATTTGATATCTTTTTGGACTGATGACGCTTTGCTTTGCCCGTCTGGACGGAGTTTTCTGCGCAATATCCTATTTGTTCAGTAGGGAGGGTTCTGCATCAGTGCGGTCGCATCTCTTGAACTATCTACACTACCATACATAATTTTAAGTATATTGCCTCTGCTTACACTTTCATCCGTTCCATTAAGCCACACGTCTGACATTCTAGAAATACTTCTTTACATTTTTCCTTGCTAGCGTCTTGTTTAGTCTCGTGTTCCGACCTCTGCTTTCCCTTTCTTCGTGAGATTCATACACTGATCAGGCAACAGTCACCAAAGTCCACGACTTTAACCTCTGTAGGCCTTCCCCAACCCGACTAACCTTAACGTACTTCTTAACAGACGCGGGTGTCCACACAATTTACCATTCATATCAGCAAAAGGCCATTGCGTCATTCGTGCATTAAATAACTAATTTAGGAAAGATAACGATTTAGAACGTGAAGGAATAAATATTCCCTATTGAGGACGTAACAATCGATAGGCTATATGGTTAAAGGAGGGAGGAGGTTTAGCCCAGCTGACCTTGGCCAGGTTAGGAGAAAGTGAAAGTATACGTAGTCTCACCTCGTCTAATGCCATGGTCACATGATAAGAAGTACCATAGTAACCTCGTCTGTAAGTTCATTAGTCTCAGCACTCAGGGAATACTTCATGAATTTACTGAGCATTATTTGTTAAGGAAGAAGTATTTTAAAACTCGTTCCTTGGATAGATATTTTCAAATCGTGATCATAATATTTGAAGCTTGAGCTAGGTATCGCTTGTATCCCTTGACAACAAGTATGGATGAAAATTCCTGCTTCTTTTTGTTGTTGGTGGACGACTTGTATAGATGGAATAAAGGTATTATCGGTATTTCGTTGTAGGAAATAAGAAATATTCATCGATGAAAGTACTGTACGAGGAACTGATTCATGTAAACTTGAAGGATATACAGTAGGTGTCCATAACATAGTATGTGCTTAGTATGAAGGTCCACATCTAGTGCACAGAACAAGGGGTAGAATGTAGATGAGGAGTACTACCTGGCCTCATTCACAGTACGTACAGATGTCCTCTGGACGCTCTTAAACCACACGACATACACAGATGTGACAAAGTGAAGGATCAAAATGTGTTACGAATAACCCAAACACTATCTAAATGTGGAACACAGCAAAGAAAGAATAACAGTTGCTACTGCAATGTGACAATCAAAACTATGTTCACAATTAGATATATCTACAAGCAGTGACGATTATAACTACTTCCTGCATTCAAATCGAGTCCACAACCATCTTAGATAACAACAGTTGTTGCAAATTTGGCAGTGATTACAACCACAACATTTGTCATTGCATAACACTACCCACAACAGATTACTGTTCACAGTTACCTAGTTCATTTATTACCATACTTGCAACTCTGTATGAAACCACTACACAGGCCAGTTCTATAATACTCTCCACATCAGATTCTACGACAGCAACACTGGCTATAACCACAACTTGAGCCATATCCACTGCAGTTATTGCAGTGGCAACACTGACCATAAAAGCAACAACGATCAGCACTACAACGTTGGCTGTAACTCTGACTACAACCACGGCACTGGGTACAACCTCAACACTACTCACAGCCATACTTCAAACATTCATAACACAAGCTATAGCCAAAACACCGACCGCAACCACAGCACTAGCTGAATCCACAATATTGACCATAATAACAAAACTGGCCAGAAACACTCGGGGCCACAGTAACAACACAGGCCAGAAACACTCAGGGCCACAGTAACAACACAGGCCAGAAACACTTGGACTAGACTAACAGTACTGTGAGGGAGGGTGTTACTTCCCGTAGCTGACCGACCGTCAGTGTGAACTGGTTATAGTGTGTTGCTCACCCCAGGTCTTAATACTTTCCGTCGTCACTGGGTTTGGAGCTGTGAAACATGGCTCCAACTCCAAAGAAGAGGCTATTACGCTAGTGAGATGATGAGAGACGTATGTGTACTTAAAAACACATCAATTAATATGTGTTTCTAATACGCTTATTATTGAAAATATAGCCTCTACAAATGATTCGGACAATTCTAGTTTTCAGAATATTTTTAATGTAGTGAAAAACATAGTCGAGAAAGTTAAGTTCATTTGAGATGATGATAATCAGTATATGCTTCTAATACATTTGATAAAACCGTGACCGGAACGAGATCGTCTCTTTGCTGGACCGTGTATGTGAATAACTCAGAACCGTGACCGGAATGAGATCGTCCCTTCACTGGACAGTGTATGTGAATAACCCAGAACCGTGACCGGATCGAGATCATCCCTAAATGGGACCGTGACCGTCGCCATAGTCTGAATAAAGCCTTAAAGACTCAAAGAAAATAAAGATCATATAATAGAAGAGCAGAATGCAAGCTTTCTCTTAAACACTCACATTCCAACTCTTTACGCATGTCTGTATATTAACTGGTGCTCCCTAATGTACTACCTCATATTATCATAATGTCACGCTTCGGCCATTTTCAGTCGACCACCTTTTTATTGAGGAACCAAGCTTACATACAGAGGGGTCAGTTGCTCAACACTAACGATGAACTTTGTACCAGCCAAGTTAAACGAGTGTCCTCACATGAAAAGTGAATCAAATGTACACTTTGTATCTAATCATATGATGACATAACTCCCAATGTATCTGATGTTATTACGAACATAAAGAAAAAGACATTTTATTCTCTTGGGTCATTTCCTGACTACATTTTTAATGATATACCAAACTTTTGAATTTGAAATTTGAGTATATAATCCTATTTCTTCACATTATACCTTTTCAGTGTGTGTGTATGTGTTCGTCATCCCCGCTTTTATAAGATGTTGAACCTTCGCCTTTCGATTTACTGGGTGTTTCACTTTAGGTGCCTTCATAATCAAGGCGTTCTTCTTTTTATCTAGTTCTTTTTTCTGACATCTTACTGGGCCACTGTCGTTCATCAGCGTAGACTCCAACCACAACCTGTATATCCTATCTTTTTGTTATGTTATCAGCAAACATCCTTCCATCTTCTGCCGGTTCTTTCTCAATTATTCCTTTCTCTTGATATCTATTCCTTCTTTCGCCTTTCTGTCCCTGGCTTCCCTTTTTCCATTCTTTTTTCTTTTTGATCACGTATGGCCCGTATTTCTACAATAAAAGGGATATTCATTGATCTTGTGTGTTTTGGGCTAGACCATTTTCTGATTTTTTTTGCTGTATTGTTTCCGTTCAGAGAAGCTTAGGTTAGGTTAGGTTAGCTAGCCTTTTGTCTTTCAACAATAAATTAGGCTGACAGATTATGATATCCTTGTTGACGAAAAATATTGAGCAGTTTTATTAATCCGGAACATCTAGTTCTAAATGTTCCAGGCTTCAGATTCAAGAGTATCGAGATCTATTTTACAGAAAATCTGAAAAATTCAGGCGATTGACAGAATGTCAGTGCCTCTTGAAGTTATTTGTTAGCAGTCTCTCTCCTTCACCAATGCTGCTGTCCGTAACCCCTGGCAAGGAGCATTAGACTCAGAGATGACCCAAAACTATACAGGGTTCGTCTAGCTTCCCTGAGGTGAGCAGCAGGCAGACTCACCATGTAAGGAAGACTGAGTGGGCGATGGTACAACCAATCGTAGCGATGGGATGCAGGAGTCGGAAGTTTGCTTCTCAAGCCCGGGCTAGGCTCTCTGGTCCTCAACCCGGATGGTCTGTCACCAGGCTTGTTTTCCCACACTGCCATCGTCCTCTACGCCACCGAAGTATATCGCTTTACGACAACACTTGCGACACCACGGGATG
>JAUUDY010085612.1:735-14482 GCA_032361765.1 Panulirus inflatus
TGAACTAAAAGTTCTGATAATCTTTCAATTTTCCACAACTCACCAGCTATAAAAAAAACTTTTGCCCAAGTTAATATCACATCTCTACGTTTCCTATCTCTAATATTATCACTGTTATCTCCAATTGCAGAATCTCTATCTAATGTCAAGAAACTGTTCTCTGACATCTATTGAAATTATTTATTATCTTGAAGATCTATTACATTTCCTCGGAATTTTTTAGATTTAGAAAATGTAATTCACATCTCTGGAACTTTGCTCACAAGGCTTGTTTATGATCAAGGGAATTAGTTTTGTTGCACTTCTTTGTATTCATTCTCGTGGTTCTTCGTTTCACATGACCAGAACTGAAGGGCGTGTTCCAGATGTGGTGTGACCAGGATGGTGTACAGTGTGAGCACTGCATCCTTCGTTGTGTGGTTTACATCCGTGGTTGTGAAGCTGTAAATTCTGTTTGCTTTATGTGTGCAGCCAGGCAGGGCCTTGCCTACTTCAGGCCATTACTGAATATAATCCATCCAAGGTCTTATTATGGTTGTGCTGCTACTAATGGATTACCGAGCATTATAATGAGGGAAGGAAGGGGTGAGAGGGAGTGGGAAGGTTAGGGTGTGGGAAGGTCAGGGTGAGGTAGAGAGGGAGTGGGAGGGTGAGAATGAGGGAGGTGAGGGAGGGAAGTTATGAAAAACCAGCAAGGTGAGGGGTGCATAGCTTTGGGTGAGGGTAGGAAACTACCACAGGTCACCAGTTAAAGTCTGTATAACAACTGACCAGCCTCACTGTCCAGTATGAGGACAGTCCACAACCTGTGTGTTACTGTCGCTACACACACACACACACACACACACACACACACACACACACACACACACACACACACACAAATTTAATAGACATTGAAAAAGTATTCTGTATGTACTTTGTTCCGACATGCTTGCTGTCCAATAATCCATCTTTTTATTCACTAAATTATTCACATTATTCCCGGAGCCCCACTCATATGCTAATAAGAAATCTTTACTGAAAATGTATTTATACAACAGTAAAGACTTGCGTCACATGAGGGATACGACCAACTGTTTACTTCTGTCGTTAGCAAGTGTGGGTGCGGGTAGGATGTGGGTGTGTGGGAGGAGGAGGAGGGGAGATGGGTAGGATGTGGGTGTGTGGGAGGAGGAGGGGAGATGGGTACGTGTGTGTGTCTGTGTGTGTGTGTGTGTGTGTGCACATAAGTCACTGTGTTGTTATACGTATATCATACGTGTAGTTGGGTGATGCCATGTGTGTGGCTATATATGGTCATGTATGCGGCTTTATATAATGTGGATATACATGGCTTTATATGGACATTTACCTGGGTTTACAAGGATAAATTCGAGGCTTTATATAAAGTACAGTGCATCTACGTGGCTTTATATAATACACAGTACATACATGTGGCTTTATATAATGTACAGTACATATATGTGGCTTTATACAGGCATGTACTTGGCTTTACATGGGCATATATGTGGTATTATATACAAACGTGTATAAACGTGTCTTTAGAAAGACATGTTCGGGGTTTTACGTGGCCATAGCTGAGGCTTTATCAGCCAGACGAGCGGGTTAACACAGGTACATGCGTGTCCTCCTACGTTATGTGAGAGGCTATCTATCGGACTGTTCCTGGCGGTCAGGGTGCAGGTGCGTGGCTACGGCAGGGCGTGTCCTCATCCAATCAGCGTACCCAACAACTGGACACATCCTACCGAACACACCTAACAATTTGTCTGCTACGCGGCTGCCGCAATCTCTGCTTCGCCCCAGTCATTCCAGCCAACTAACTCCTCTGGTCTGGCCTTCCCTGAAGATAAGTCCTCCAGTCTTGTGGCTGTCTGGCTCCCGGGCCCACCTTCTGGAGGCCCAGGAACGAGTGATAATTTGAGACGATCGCTAAAGACAGACGATGGAGGATGGTTCCCACCTGCTGCTACTTCCCAGTCCCTCTCAGTCCCTCCAGAATTAATGGATGATGGGTGAGAGAACGCTGTACGAGTCCCCGGGATCGAAAAAGAGTGGTTCGTGAGCGAAGGAAAGCGGACCGACAGCGATGAAGCGGTTGATAACGACGTGGAATGTTGGGGGCGTCTTCTGCTGCTGTCATTTTATATTTCAATAAGTTTCAGATTATTTCATAATCTGTGCCGGAAGGCTGTCATGTCAGCCTCAGTTAAACCTGTATAATGGTTTGATATTAAACCACTTCAAGGAAGTACAGTTTACGTCATCAAAAACCATAGATTACCTTCCTTGAACACTATGGTACGACCCTTGCGTATAAAGAATCAGGTCAAAGGCCAAGCCATCATACCCGAGGGTCGTACCGTCGTGCTCAAGAGTCGTACCGTCGTGCTCAAGGATCGTACCGTCGTGCTTCAGGCTTTAATGAAATAACGACCCAGTCGCTGCCAGGGGCGGGGTTGAGCGAGGCTGAGGAGGATGCCTCGGGGAGCACACGTCTCCCCGTCACCACCAAGAGGGTGATGTACGGCCCAGAGCCCGGCTGGTGACGGCTCCCTCCTGTATAACACACAGTAACGTACATTCCTACCCGGCACCACCCTTGAGGAGGAACACATGCACCACAGGCTCCTGGGAGGAGGGTTACCGTCCGTCACTCTATCAACCTGAGATAACATATATCTAGCTAGACTGGCGTGGGGTAACTATGGCTGGTTTGTGTATATCACCGCAGGTCTGGCTTAATCTAGTTTCTTTTCTCTCTTTAATACCTGCCTGTCTTCCCGCCTTGGAGGGTGACGCGAGGCGTGAAGATCAGACAAATGAACCTACTGCGACAGATCCTCATTTGGTTCCTTCTGTTCCTGCTTTCAGAGAGTGATATACAGGAGGGGAGGAGTTCCAGCTACCACCCCTCACCTCATCTTATCCACATACATCCCTCTTAGTCGCCTTCTACGACAACCTAGAGGAACGTGGGTACTTTCTACCCTACATCAATGGGGTAAAATCTGAACGACCAACAACTTTACATACATCTACAACTCCTAGTAATACCCTCCCTACAACTCATGATAAATAAGAACCACAAGAGCATCAAATAAACCAGTAAAAACTTATCAATTATTTACTAATATAGTGTCTCATCACACATACATACACACGTCCAATTCTTAAACCTTTTTTTTCAAGGTGTATCATGTTCAGACACAGGAAGAAAAACCGCTAATTTTGAAGACATTTCATATATCATATAATATATATATGGTATGCTTGATACCTTCCAATATACTTAAAAAAATCAAATCACACCAAATATTACTGTATATCATAACAATAATGACTTTTTTTCTTTACAAAACCCAATGCTGAATGTATTCTTTACAATCATCGTACAGTATTAAAGAATAATTTGAGATCCATGTTGAGGCCTTTTCTTTTCCCCGTCCTTAACGATCTACAACAAATAAGTCAACACGAGTTCCTGATTGGCACGACCAGTCCTCAAACACCGACCTGCTCCCTCACTCCCTTCCCCCTTGAACCCTCCCAATCTACATCCACTTTTCCAACCCCCAACCCTCAGAGTCCTCCAGCCGACCCTAATCTCTATCACTTCCAACTCCTGAAGACCAAACAATACTCAGTGTTGAGAGCCCTGGGTCCAGACCTGCCTCACCAGACCAGCTGGCCAAGGTAGAGACCACAGTCTCGACCTAATTACTGGATCAACATACACGGCAACTCTTTATTCCTGGAAGGAGGCGACCTTCCCGGGCAGTGATGGAGCGGTAGGGATGGCGGGAGAGATGAAGGAGAGGTGAGGGAGAGATGGAAGTAAGAGGGAGAAGCAAATGAGATGGAGAGATGGGAATTCATTTGGATGGAGGAGGGATGAAAGAAAGGGGATCAGCTGAGGAGATGGAGGGAGTAAGGATGAGATGAGATGGCGAGGGTGAAGGATAAGCAGGAGGATGAGGATGAGGCGGATGGAGCAGGAGGTGAGGGAAGAGAACGAAGTAGGGACAGATGCAGGAGGGAAATGAGGAGAAACAGGATGAGATGGAAGGAGACATACGAGGCGGATGGAGAGGATTAAGGTGTAGGGAGGGAGGGGAGGTTAATGAGATGGAGGAAGGGGAAGGTGATGGAGGATGTGGGAACCGAGATGGCGGAAGCAGGACAAGATACAGGAAGGTCGGACAAATATCCTGTACGTCCTCTGTTAATCCTACCGCTCACAGGATGAACGTGGTAGTCGGCAAAACATACCAGTCGATGGTTAGAGCATACTGGGAACTGAAAAGTGGATGGGATGGAGTGGGAAGGGTGAGACAGGAGGAACCGAATGGGGCGAGGGGGATGACGTGGAGGGAAGGAAGGGAAGGAGGCGGAGGAAGGGAGCAAACAGGTCAGTTATGCTCCCCTTACACCTCTGCCCAATCACTGGCAACACCAAACTCCCCCGCAATACACTACTGTATACCATGTATGATCATACAGTAAGTGTTCTCCTCCGTCATTCCACTATGTTTACTCTCGCTTCCCATATCAACACAACTTTCCCATTTTCTTAATAAAATACGTCCATCCACCATAATCATCTCACACGTTCATCTCACACAAGCCACATCGCTGCCCTACACAGGGAGAGGAACTTCAAAAACGTGAGGTCACCTGGGCAGGAGAGGCCTCACTCCGGCCGTCGTGCGCACGGCAGCTGTTGCTCGGGCCAGCCAGGGTGTTGGCCGACCTCGTCACACAGCAGACCAAACAATTTTAGGAACGCTAGGCAAATATTTACCATCACTCGTTCCACTCACGCAAACAACCTGTCTAAGATTAATTACAACTCAAACATCAACAACCTAGTGACGAAGAAACAAAAGCCTGTCGTTCTGTTTACGCCGCCCAGCACCAGAAGGTTACAACAGGCAGCTCAACCCGTTGCCGACCAATACAAACACAACTCCAAATAACACACGAGTTCAAGCATCCGAACACGTGCTGGTCTCCAGCAGGAACAACATTATGGCTCGTCCTCCAGTTCCTGAAGTCTGTCCAGCACAATGGTACGACCCTTAAGCATGATGTACGACCCGTGAGCATGATGTACGTCCCGTGAGCATGATGTACGACCCATGAGCATGATGTACGACCCATGAGCATGATGTACGACCTATGAGCATAATGCACGACCCATGAGCATGATGCGCGATCCATGAGAAAGATGTTACAAGAGGTTACAACCCTTGAGCACGACGGCCTGACCCTTAACTTAACCCTTATGGGTCAGGTCAAAGGGCACGCCATCATACGAAATGGTCGTCCTGTGGTGTTCAAGGTGCCAGATTAAAGACCACATAAATCCATAACGAGACACCACAGACCTCACACACACACGACACACACACCTCACCACAAATATATGAACTTCACGGAATCAGCTTCCTGAAGGTAGACTGATCCTCCAGCTGGCCAGTGACTGTATGATCAAGACATCACTGTGGCCATTCAGCCAGACTTAAGGTCCAGTGTCGACCAGTGTCCAGAACCAGCTGAGGACGACACAGACACAGACAGACAGACCAAAGACAACATAGAGAGGAAAAAAAAGACAATGGATGATCAACAAGAAGAAGAGAGAGAGAAGAGAGGACATGACACATGCAATAAATGACTCCAGTGTGTCCAATACTGAGAAACCGATACGATAAAATCCTTCTATTTACAATATCATCCGTTTCACAATGCAAAGGTTATAATAATCACTCATGTAAACACTGTAATATACCGCTGCATGAGTCCAATATGAACCATGAATATCAAATATCCTTTAAATTTACTTTATAAACTGGATATATTCAGATTAATCAAAATTAACTGTCTTAATTAACGATCATTAGCTAATTTGCTGTCATGTACTCGAGTCTGGTCCATGTTTTGTGATTACCGTGGCGGCAACAGCCTGGGTCATGCAGGTGCAGCAAGCTCATGGCCAGCGCCCAACAAAACCAGCGAGTCAATGACTAGCGCAGGTAATGTCCTGGACCACTGACAGACTGAGAATGTACGTGGTCGTAGAATGAATTCTTCTTAACACCTGAAGAACGTGTGACAGATTTTTCGACTTGTTACTTGAAGCTGTCGGCCATACTGAAGCTAGCGGGTGAGAGGACTGAGTCTAGTCTAACCTGAGCGTGGGTAGACTCGCCCTACGGTCACAGGTCTCGGCTCATATGAGCTGTTGTGATGGAAAGGTACAAGAGAGACCAAACAATACGAGGAAAAGAAAACCATCGGCATGAAAACAACGTCGGAACACAGGTGGGAGTAAAGAGGAGAATGAATAGAGTTGGGAAGCACGATAATGGTTACTTCTTCCTTATCAAATGACAGAAAAAACATATCTCTGGGGTCAACAATAGCGTGTGTAACGCATAACCAATTCTTACTCGTAAGATATAACAATAATATTCACATGAAACTATACCAAACTTTTATCAGTGGACTTGAGAAGTTATTAGGATGTTTTACCATAAAGCACAATGACTCACTATTTAATGGAACAATAACCTTATTAGAAAGACCAAACACTTGAATCTTGATAGCAGAGGCCAGACCATCAGTGAACAATGAAGGCCACCCTCTTGAAAAGCGGACGGCCTGAGAGAAACAGACACCGGGTCAAAGGTCAAACCAACGAAAAAAAGAAAAAAAATAGGGCACGCAGCACCAGTCAATAGAGACCGGTAGATGTATGCAAGAACCTAACTCGAGAGTCAATGAGGAGGTTTCCATACAAGTCTCGGAGCACATCACACCAGCACCGACCGACTGTGGCCACGTTCATCAGGCTCCAGGCTGGCAATTCTCTTATCACGTGAACTACACAGCTTTCTGCCCCTCACTGTTGACGTCTACCAGGTACACTGTCATATATCTACTTATCTACTCATAATCACACCAGGACCAATTTCTGTCACAGAGTCCTGGTGTTACTTAAGATATTTCTAAAAGGCTCCTGCAGCCCAAGGCTGCGCTACGTCCAGTACCAGGGAAATGAAAACGCATGACTCAATCATATGACGCATCTTAACAAAAGATCAACGGTATCGACCAATCTCGAGTCTCGCTGCACCGCCAACAATCGACCAATCATTTCCCACAGCTTAACCCGAGTCACCAGACGTGATCCTCTTGTGTACATCAGATCTTGGGCCGGGTTTACGGTGGATCTGCTCCACAGGAGGAGTGACGCGATCGATCCATGACGCAGACGATGGCGAGTTCGCCTCCATGCATACAAAATTATTAACCATAATATCTTGTTCAACAGTCTACTGCACATGACGTCATCAACCAAATAATTCACATCAGAGGATAATCCACAAACTCATAAACACGATGAATATAAATGAATTAATGAATAAATATACCATAACATGATGGATATCTGTTTGATTTTTGCCACAAGAATGATGACTTTATCATCGTCGACCATTATCCCTGCAACGGGTAGGAGCGCTACCACAGCCTAGCCAGCACTCCTACAGCTGTGTGTGTGATGTCAGAAATCTTTTGAGTCGACTGAAAAGGGCGTGGATCATGAGGTCCTTCACTGGCGTGTAGCGCCACCTGTGGGGGCAGTTCTACGGTACGAGGTACGCCAAGTAGAGGGGCATCCTTCAGTGGTACATGGTAGTTCGTCCCACTGACACCACCTATGTCCTGAGGGCTCCCTCTAGCGACGTTCTAGTGTACCATATAACCATCATAACACTGCAGTTCTGGGTAATCAAACAGTCACATGATGTAACTTTGCATCACAGGGCAGACGTGAGGCTGGAGGTACTAGTCACTCACACTAGGCACGAGGTGCTGGTGAGGAGAACGTTACGAGGACACACTTGTAGATCCACTTCCTTACCACCAGCTGCTCAGCCCATACTCCCCCTACGGTAGGGAACTTGGTCTACCACCTGTCCCCACGTAACTGTAGGCAACCAGCAACCCATACTCATGGTTAGGTTCGTCCTCACACCCAGGCCCCACCACTGTACAGTGAAGCTCATCACCTGCCCTGACTTTGAACTAAGAGAGGCACCTTCCTTTACCTGAAGTAAGCCCATTACCTAGTAATATTCAGAACCAGGTGAACCCCTTCCCCTCATTTAGAACCAGGTCCACCACCTGCCTTAGAGTAAGGTGAACCACCTCCCTTGACTCGTCCCTCTACTCCCTTACAGATGGCTATGTCTGGTACTCACAGTCGTTCCAGCTGGTGCAGGTCCTGGAAGGCGCCTCGCTCGATGGTGTGGATCTTGTTGTCATGCAGCTGCCTGTAATCATAACAAAACATCAAGGTCAGTGCCAGATACAGACACATTTAAATACATCAAACCTGAAACCACATGACAAATACAAAGGTCAACAAAAGATGAACAGAAAGAAATATAAACTATAAATGCAGTGGTACACCACTTCAAAAAGGTTATATTACAGTTGTAATCACCGGATCATCCGAGGGCAGTCAATCACAGTTACCTTAGAGAGATTTTTATCAATAATTAGATAAAATATACAAATAAAATACAAACAGAAGAAAGAAACAAATCATCTGTAATAATTACAAGCCAATACAAAAATGATTCTCAAATTTTACATTTCATCATATTTTTCACTAAAACGTAAAAACCAGGTAAAATCATGTTTTAACTCGGTTGGTTGAGGTTTATGTCTCCAAGTCTCCAACAGTTCAGGGAGAAGTAACTCTTGGGTATTTCCTTACCTTCACACACCACCTGATCTCTCCACAATTTTGAAGTTTCTTTTCGTAACAATTATACAGACATGACCACATGTTGGTCACGGGTTATTGTCTTAAAGACTGCTGTCCAGAGTGTTCAATATGCATGACTATCATGTTACCGTCATGTCATTAAGTATGCATGACTATCATGTTACTACGTCATTAGAATATATGCCTAGCCCTCACGTTACAAACGTCATGAATTATGCATGACCATTTGTTACTCTAGCATGAAATATATGTATGAAAATCGCGTTACTCTCAAGTCATAAAATGCGTATGACCATCGTTACGCACATGACATGTAATATGCATAGCTGGACGCGTCACAAGGCTACGCGCTTCGCCCCCCCCAAAAAACACTTCTCCGGTTCCCTCCATCGTCATTGCTGAGTACATTTTATTCTTTTCAAGACCAAGTCAAGACCAAGGGTCATCAGCGAGACCAGACTTTACAAGAAGCAAAGGACGAGGACGCACTTCGAAGAAGAAGAAGAAGAGAAGATGGTATGGTAGGTATACGGCACATGTAGAGATATATGAAGCATCGCTCGGTAGCTTAATGTTCATGGTACCTCACCATTACTGCCACCCACAACAGATGGGAACATAACATGATGAAGCTATGCAACAAGTGTCAGAAAAATTGATCTGACGGTCTGAGTATCATGTCACATCTCTATCACTGGACCAGTTATCTGCATAATTACATACCCTACCATCAATGATAACAGACACACTTAATAAAGGTAACAGACACTGTTGTTATATCTGACAGTAATCGTACATAAATTAGTTTTTGATCAATGAAGAATAAACTTCTGTATGTGTATACACGGTCTTCCGTATGTGTATACATGGTCTTCTGTATGTGTATATGGGTCTTCTGTATGTGTATACATGATCTTCCGTATGTGTATATGGGTCTTCTGTATGTGTATACATGGTGTTCTGTATGTGTATATGGGTCTTCTGTATGTGTATACATGGTCTTCTGTATGTGTATATGGGTCATCTGTATGTGCATACGTGGTCTTCTGCATGTGTATACGTGGTTTTCTGTATATGTACATGAGGTCTTCTGTATGTGTATACGTGGTTTTCTGTATGTGTACATGTGGTCTTCTGTATGTGTATACTTGGTTTTCTCTATGTGTACACGTGGTCTCTGTATTGGAAGGGGGCAATATCTTACGAGGGTCGGTTATCAGACCATTCAGGCCAGGAGTGACGGACAAGAGCCCCAGATTGTCCCGGTGACGTTAATGCTAATGGTTTGGCTCCATGGCCAAAGTAATGCACCAGGCGGCTACTGTCTCTATGGCCAGAGTAATGCCACGTTGCACGGTAGACTGCGTTGTATCTGGTGTTTACGACCCGACCAACACGACTGATGCGGAGGGAGTCTCGCTACGACGAAGCGGCCAACAGAACCAATAGGGACCTGACAAAGAACACAGCCACGCATAACCTTGAAGACCTCCCTCCTCAGCCGTCCACCAACTATGATACAGCAAGACTGACTCTCTGTGTGGGCGCCGCCAGTTTCCTGTCCTTCACGGCAACGATGTTTCTCTAATAATAAAAGAGATTATAAGATGAAGTGCCCTGCTTACAGGGCGGCCTTTGTCCGTACAACAATATGTATTTAGCAGCAGGTCAGACAATGGCAGGAAAATCTCCTCCTCACGACCCGAGGTTCCCAGTCTACACCTCCGGAGTTTGTGAATGAAATCAACATATTCATGATGGGCCACAACCGACGGCTCATATAAAATCTCCAGTGGCCACAATATGCGGTGATTCGGCAGTCCATTCACGCAGCTGCCATGCCCAACCTCCCTCACCCCTTACTTCTCTCTCTTTCTTTGCCCCTCTCCCCTTCTTCTCCTCGATCCTCTCTCTATTCCTTCCATCCATCCTTCTTCATTCCCGACGTCTTCTTCTTTCAATCCTTCCTTTCCTCTTCCGTTCTCTAAAGACTGCCATTAGCCTCAGTCATGTCCCAGTTCCTCTGTATGACACTTGCTGTAGCGAACTTCCTCTCTCCTCCCCACAATACCATGACATTTCTGCACAAAAGTTGTCCTAATGAAGCTCCCATCCCACCCCTCCCATCTGTTCCATACAACCAGCACCTCCACACCCTCCCTTCGCTAGTCCCAATATTCTCGTCCTCTCACAGGCCTCTAGGAATGGGATCCCCACCTTCAGGGAACCCTGCCTCCCTCACACGCTCCTCTACCAACTCCACACTACCCACACGCCCATCCACCAACCCCACCCCCACACACGCCCCTCGAGTCCCCCCCCCCCCCCATCGCGGGTGGTCCTGCCTTCCTCACATGCTTCACCACAAAGTAAACAAACCCTCTACGGACGACGGGCCCTCAAGCCACAATACCATTACCGGCCAAAGACAGGAAGTATACCCAGAGATCCCTACCCTACGGACAGAGAGTGGTTGGCACTGTCTTGCCTCGGGTTTTCAGCTCAGGTGGCCGAGGTTGTCTGGGAGACACAAAGCAGTGACTGCCACCTGACCCCTGGCCTCCCCAGCTGGTCCAACAATACCCCTCCCTCAAGCCATCACCAGCAGACTGCAGCCACAGTACTAATGGAGGGTCAGATATGTTCACTTGATGATGTAGTGTGTGAATCCATGACCCGTTCATCAAGGCACAACAACGACTGCTGGGATCTTGACCAGAGCACAGTCAGGAGCGAGGTTGATGGTCAGCGTAGCTGGTCATCTCTGGTTCATTCTAATTACAAGAGGAACAATATTTCCAGTCCTGTGGGCAAGCCAAGATCTCATGATAGCATTCGCTGTTCATCGAGTATCTGTATATGTTTATATGTATACAACAGAAGAAGAAGAAACGACGTTATATCTGCCATGAATAAAGCTTTTGCTGGACAATATCTTGTAACCTTGATAATTACACGCCACAGGATAATCAAGCCACAATACCTTTTCTTCAACTAAACCTCTGTGAAGACATGGCCGTCGTTTGATTCGTCCAAGACACGACAGGTTACACACAGGCTGGGATTTTGCCTTTGGTAGTTATAGAAGACTGAATCCTGGGGTTTGGCAGACAAGTTATGGTGATTACATGGCGTTAGATACGACGATAGCGACGCGAACTCCCGGGTCATGAGGACGATCCAACACCTCATCAGCGAGTATTGTGCGCCTACCAGGAGGATTGGCGGAGCTGATACAGTCACTCACATCGTGCCGCTTATAGCAACGCAGGCGGCTGATCGCTTGGGTTAAGTGGCGGCCACAATCATGCGTACCGTGTCATGACTCTCTACATGCATGACCCCGTCATTGTCGCTCGTTGTCATGCAGGAGATATGCCTTGCTGTGTGTCGAGAATGACTTGCCTCGTTACATTTGGGATTACCGACGAGAAAACATCATTATGATGAAAGGAACTACTTTAGTGGGATCTGTTATCATCATAACCGACTTCAGTTATGGCGAGAACTGAGAGAGGAGTACGGAAACACGAGTAACAACACAGTGCTTTACTGGGTATATACAGACGTGATACACCTCAGGGTGAGGTGGTATGAGGATGTGAGGTGAGGTGATGTAGGCAGGTGAGGAAGGAGTCCCGTGGTTCTCCTACAGAAGCACAGTGTCACCTAGCCAGTACTTCTTCGGGGGCCAGATTGACGCACTTCTGGTACGAGGCAAATATTATGAATATCTTTTTTCCAAGTTTTTGGCAATAAAGACATCAGGAAACAAATAAAGTTGCGATTACGATCAGCCAATAGAAGCGACATTCCGGGATAAGTATCTGAGATTTCGTCCATACAGCCGAGTGATCAGTCTTTCAGTACGATGGTACGTTCCAGGAGCACGACGGTACGACTTTTGAGCATGACGGTACAACCCTTGAGCCTAAGGTACCGTGAGTACGACGGTACGAACCCTGAGCACGATGGTACGACCTTTGAGCACGACCCTTACTGACGACCGTACGCCCCTTGAGTACGACAGTATAACCCTTAAGCATATAACCTGACGATCCTCAAGCACGACGGTACGACACATGCACGACGGTACGACACATGCACGACGGTACGACACATGTACGACGGTACGACACATGCACGAGGATAGGATCAATGGGTTGTACACAGGCGTGACCCTTGACAAACCACGCCATCAAGCCAAGGTTGTACCGTCCTGCTCAAATGGCTAACAGTTTTCAATATCGAACAATAAACGTCTGAGAAAACATTAGATAAAAAGTGTGCTATAAATTACAACCTGTCTTACCGTACTGGGAGATCCACCTCACTACAAATATGAGAAGGATCATATATCGTGAGGAAAAATTCATGAATGAGGGAGTGTGAGTCACTCACATAATAATATAAATGATCATATGTTGTGGAAGGTGTCATACACCGTGGAGGTACAAAGACACGATCAAATTTCACATATTACAATGGCCAAGCTACAATAATGACCAGAAACCACGAGAGTCTTATGATATACCTCCTCTGTCTCTCTGTAAGTTATACGCCTGGCTTGGGTAGATCCAAGGTTGGCTTAGCCAAGAATACAAGACATTTAAACTCATTTACAAGACATTTAAACTTATTTACTTCATCTTAAAGCAATGGTTAAGTACACAACACTAGGAGAGATACATGATGGTAATGAGTCTCAGCACTGATCATCCATCATGTGTTGAGGGAGATCATAATAACCAACATTCCTCTCACGAACACAAGTTTAAAACTGCTGAAAAAAATCCATTACCAGACGTAAACAAAATACTAGATCATCCAAAAGTGTAAACAAATGTACGATAAAGGCGTCTGGAGTGTTTATATTGTTTACCATCGGGCCGGGACCCGTGTGGAGGAGGGGACACCTGGCCTAGCACTCACCCCGGGTCA
>JAUUDY010085722.1:0-14480 GCA_032361765.1 Panulirus inflatus
TGTGTAATTATCCTGTTGAAATTTGCAGTTATGTTTAGTTTACTGTATGGTACACTCTGTTTTCTTTGATGTAGTGTTTGATAATACTTGTCACATCTGATGAGTACATATTGCAGTTTCATTTCAAAATTTCATATTTGATTATCAAATATAATTAATATGTTACCTTCAACATAAGTAATTTTGCCACGGTATCAATACTTTCCATCCTGATGTGGTGCTTCACAATAGGTAGTAAGGTGATATCTATTGTCTTCTTCCCTTTGGTGTCTCTTCCTCAGCATCAGCTTTGGGATCTGGGAAGGAGCGCCCCTCTCTTGGACTATGGATTCGCTGCACAATGATCGCCTCTCGTACCAGGAACCCCTACCATTGTGGGGTTTATGCCACCACAGCCCCTGACCTGCCTGCTGCACAGGTGGGTGGTATTTCCCAGAATCAAACGTAACACTTAGAGACACTTTAGTTTTAAGTGCAAATCTTTAAGTTGTTCTACTCGCCTGCTTACCCCCTCGGCTCTGAAGATCTGCCAGTTTCAAATATCCACTTGATGAAAACACTCTTCATTGTAAAAGAATCTTATGTTCCAATCTGATTTAGTATTAAGAGATGTATAGTCCCATTTGTATATTTAATGCATCTTTAACCCACACAGTTGTATAGACCAGCTTAGTTTAGCACACTAGCAAAGATGCTATATGATTGTACTTCAGGCTTTGATTGTTGCATTTTTGTGAAGGAAAGAAAATTTTCTAGTAGGAAAAGATTTGCCCACTTACAATTCATTGTTATGGTTACAGTGAATAAAAAGTAATCCATTATAGATCTAGTGCCTGAGAAGAATTTTGTATTAAAGGTGATATCATAAGCTGTGCTGCTGGGATTCGTACTGGTGAGAAGTGATGTAGTGAGTGTTGTGATGGTTCCAATTACTATGATATGGTAGGGTGGCGAGGGAGTGTAGTGGTGATCACACTGGTGAGATGTGGTAAAGTGTGTGGTGCTGAGGTTCAAACTGGTGAAAGGTAGAGGAGTAAAAGTAGTGTCTCTTGTTGGGTTTCACACTGGTGGTGGAGTAGCGAGTGTAGTGTCAGGGATCTTACTGGTGAGAGGTAGTAGAATAGTATGAGAGCTTGTGGGATTCACACTGGTGAGAAGTAGTGTAGTGGTAAGAGTAGTGTTGGGGTTCACACTGGTGAGAGATGGTGTTGTAGTATTAATGTCTGTTGTTGCGGTTCACAGTGGTGAGAGGTAATGGAGTAGCTGGGATTCACACTGGTGAGAAGTGGAGTAGCAGCTTTAGTGCTGAGATTCAGACTGGTGAGAGGTGATGTAGCAACTTTAGTGTTGGGATTCACACCGGTGAGAGCTGGTGTAGCAAATGTATAGATGTGATTCACACTGGTGAGAGGTGATGTAACAACTGTCGTGCTGGGATTCACACTGGTGAGAGATGATGTAGCAACTCTCAAGTGCTGGGATTCACACTGGTGAGAGGTGATGTAGCAACTCTCGTGCTGGGATTCACACTGGTGAGAGATGATGTAGCAACTCTCGTGCTGGGATTCACACTGGTGAGAGATGATTTAGCAACTCTCGTGCTGGGATTCACACTGGTGAGAGCTGGTATAGCAATTTTGGTGTTGGGATTCACACTGGTGAGAGGTAGTGTAACAAGTGTAGCCACCATCCTCATCACTTGCATGCCTCCCTTCTCGCTACACATCTTCCTTCTTGTCACTTTACTTTTTATGTAACAGTGAGTGTGTGTGTGTGTGTGTGTGTGTCTAGTCTCCATAATTATAGTGTCTGAGGAGAGTTTTGTAACTAGACTTTTGTCCATGACCAGAGCCTATGACATGCAAGATGAAGACTTAAGTTGAAGGTGTATTACAGGTGGTATCATTGGTAGCAGTAGTGGCAGCAACGGTACTGACGGTATTATCATGCATTGGTGTCTGTAGCACTGCATGTGTGCGTCGTATCAAGGGTAGAAGTTGGTTCAAGATCATTGGACTTGCGCAGGCTGTAGCAGGTAAGGTGTAATATAATCAGCCACTCATTTTCAAAGCATTGACTAACTTTACCATGAAAAATTAATGCATATATACTGTTTGGTATATTACGTGCAATTCAGTATTTGCCAGATAAATGTGTTATATTTTCCTTACAACATTATTACGAACTATACTAGAAGTATTTTGTATCAACAGGTGTTCTGAGCCTGATAGGTGTGGCTGTATTTCCACTGGCCTGGGATTCACCACGTGTACGAAACCAATGTGGACGTGATGCTGGAATATATTATCCCAGTAGCTGTACTGTTGGTTTGTATCATGTTACTCTATAATTACTCTCTCTACCTCTATATTCAAACATGCAGGGACTACAGCACATCAAGGGAACCCTCGTCCCAAAACTGCAATTTCCACACTGAAGACATTGAACACTTACCCTCAATTGTCCTACATTTGCCCCACTAAAGCATGCACACAACTCTACGAACCTCTTGACCTGTGATCATGCCCATTAGAGATGGAATTTGGGGTAGAAAGGTAATATAAAGTAAGTTATGCGTTATTCATGTGAATGATAATAGTTATCATGCTAAAAGTAGACGTAGTGGTGATACTGTATTTTTCTGCAGAACAATCTTAAATACATTTGTTTTGATTTCTCTACATGACCTAATACCTCAACTGTTTAAAGCTTTAAATCGGAGAAATTGTGAAAAGTCTTTTCCAGACACTTAGTTCATACTTGCCGCATGCTGCTATACTTTCTTTTTATAGAAATTCACCACCTCCACCTGCTTACTCCACCTTCTGCTTACATAGGAAAGAATCTTTGAAATATGAAAGGAGTGAAGCTGGTGTGTACTGTTAATGGAGTATAATAGAGAAAAATTTTGAACTGTTATGGGGGCCATGAAAAGTGTAGGATCAAGATTAGAAGCAGAAAGTTAGATGAATGGAAAATTACAGTAATTGGAGGAATGCTTGAGCTGTAATTTTAATTTACTATTACGCATATCCCAAAATGTCATTCTTGAAAGGCTCTCTTGGTGATAACGTGCACAGTTGGTAAAATATAGAAATTCTTGTTCAATCTATAGTTACTTTATGTATGTAAAGAAATTACCACATAATCTAATATCCTCTTCCAAACAAGAAAAAAGTTCAATACATTGGGGTCCTATATCATTTTCTTTACATCAAATGTTCTTCTCTAAATCAAAGCATATGTGTGCGTCCTTCCATAGGGATTATTGACCTTGAAGATGTATATGTCCTTGACTCCTATGTGCTCACATTCACCTTCACAATTAGAGATTTTCCCTCGTCACACTTTTTTTAAACATCATAATTCAATAAACTCATTTTTCTCTTTTTACCTTGTATACAGAGTAGAACAAGGTGATACACGCAGCCTACCATTCTGTAATAGTAAAATATACTGAGTACAATTTTACATTTGTTATAACCAATAAGATATTCAAGAAAAATTATTGATAGCTTATCTTTTTTCAGGTTGGGCCATATATATAACTCTTGCCTCTAGCATTGGCCTGCTTATATGTACCTGGCTCTCTTCTTTTGCTGCCAAATCGACAACAACAAATAATGTTGCAGAGGAAATCAGTAAAGGAAACAATCCTGTGTGTCTCATATGAATCAGATGTCCTGATGATTTGAAATGAATGTGTTGTAGTCATACTATATTGTTCCTGGTGAAAAGACGTTAGTTGTAGTTGTCTGTGTGTAAAATACATAAGGGTATTTATTTGTCTTAAACTTGACTGGTTCAGCCATCTGGATTTTCGTGTTCTCTCATCCTCACTATGTACATTCAAGCAACTAATATTGTTGTAAGATTGATAGATACCTTCTCTCTTGTACAATAATACTTATTTGCATAGCCTTCCCCTGGATATCTAATAATGGTAATGAAATTAAAGTCTGCCATTCCCAGTTAGAGATGTTGTTGAAAAGGGATATCTTCATGCCCCACTTCTAGAAAATAAATTTTGGATTTTTTCTCAAAAGTATTTCTCTGGGGGACAAATTTTTTTCTCTCTCCTTCTGTTTTTCACTGTCTCTTCTCCTATTTCTAGTAGTTTTGCAGTTGTGTTCCTGGATTTTTCAAAAGTTTCTCCAGGGTAGTTCACATTTTGATACTCTTTTGACTATGTCCCACCAGATATTATATCCAGTGCTACCTGGACAGTTGTCAGTCATTTCTCATTTGTTAGTTTATTCTTCCCCATGTTAGGATTTGTAATCTGTATTTTGTTTAGGTTAAAAATCTTTTCTTTAAAGATTGAATGGCATAAAGAACAATGGATTCAATGCCCCAGGGAAAACTGAAATGCATGATCATTTCACAGGAATTCAACTTGTGCAGAAATGATATTTACTGTTAGGAAGAGTATAAAAAGTAGAATAAGATCAGAATTCTAAAAAAAAATAAAATACTGTGGCAGATAACACGACTGTAAGAGAATCAAACTCATTATATTACATGAAAATTGTTGTATGATAACTATTTGATAGCTAATTTTACATTTTTTGTACTGTTCCATATTTAGACTTTTGAATATTGTCTCAAATGTGTATCTACATTCTTTATATGCACAGTTATGTGGTATTATATGAGAATATACATAATGAATTATTCTAATTTTAGAACCAATTGTCAATGAATTTAAAAGAAATCATTTCATGAAAATGCTTTTTTCCCAGACATCAGATCTTGCTTATTGTATATATAGATAATTCCATCATTTGTAATCGAGGAAAATGGTTAATTCTACATGACTAAGATCATGATTATTGAAAATGTTCTCAATATATTGTTAATTCTGAATTTGAAGGGGAGGTGTGTGTGTGTATATCCTTTAGTACTGTATAAGTACATTACCATGCCATTGTATTATTGTATTTTCTTAGATGATTATGCAATGCAGTATACATCATCAGTACATTGTTGGTGCTGCTGAACTACTACTGCTTAATTATGCCAAGAATAATAAGTGACCTTTTGTGAGGTTGAATCTTCACACGAGTTCATTAAAGAATACTCGCTCCAAAGGAGTATAACATTTCCCTGGTACTGATTGTAGTGCAGCTTTCAAGCTGGAGAAAGAGGTACTGGGTTTGTATTATGGTATAGCAATTAATTATGTAAATTCTCTTTATTAGAAAAACTATTGATGATTACTCTGCACATTTCTGTGAATGTTGTGTTCTTTCTTTACATACCTTTAAACTGTGCACATAAATTGAGAAATAATGAATATTTCCAATTGTGCAATTTATGCCATTGCCATGTAGAATTGCTGATACTGGAAATCACATAGTAATTAATTGATCAGAAATCCACGACTCTCCGTTTCCACACCTTGACATCAGAAGAGAAAAATTAATTTGTTTTCTCTCTCTCGGATCAAAGCAGACTATGGCATTAAAGGATGCCATCTCCAATATACCTCTACAACTACTCTATGATAATCCTCAGTAAACTTAAGTTGTGTACTCTTGGTATCTACACAAGATTGGCCAGGATAGATAGATGCTGGATGCCATGGGATAATTGGCTTAATAGACACCTGGACGATGGTGATTGGCTTGAGTTGTGTGAAATTCTTTTCTAAGATAAATGACATCCTGGACCAGAACATTTAACCCAGAGTTATTTAAACATTTGAATTATTACATCTTGCATCAAGGCAAGTATTATTTTCAGGATTGTTGCATCCTTGAACTCCAACCATAACAGAAGAATCTGAATGACCAAAGCTTGAAAGTGCCCATTGGTTAGAGCAAATCGATTTCAAGGATGATCCTCTGAATGGTCAGTGAGACGTGTTGGATTACGCCACAGCTAATTTTTTTTTGGCATGAACAAAAGCATATCGGCTTTGCTGAGCGAAGCACATTCAGAAGCCGCTTGAGAACTATACATTTGCAAGGAAATGAGTATAGATAGACCAAAGTGATAACTTTGGGTGTTTTTACCTTCGGTTTTAGATACCTACAGTAATATTCGTGATGAAGCTATGGTTGAACAATACACTTTTCTGTCTCTATGTGCGTCACATTTTGTTTGTAGATTTTGATCATCGCTTTCTGATCAGATACTAAACTCAGGCTTCTCACTTGTGTGAACGCTGTGAAATCCATTTGGATTGTTTCAAGTTTCTCCACAGCCACTATTCCTGCCAAATATAATGGGTCATAAATATCGTGTATTAAAGATGTTCATACGTACTCTAGACACATACTGACCTGGGCTGATTGAATTCCTTATGACACCAGAAAACAAAAGAGAGGAGGATCCTTTTCCATGTTTTTACCTCCATTTTAGTTTGTGTAGCGTATCATCAGATCTAACTAAAGTACATGATCATATATACATTCTAAATAATTCTTTGAAGAAAACAATTATTTGCTAATTAAAACTATACATATAATTTCTTTATCACATATATTACCACTGTTGTACTGTTATAATTGTTTATCGTGCTTCACGCTGATGCCATTTTCCAGTTGGTATAAGTGGAACAACAGAAACTGCAGGGAGCATCTTGTTCACATGCCGACTATAAGTAACTGTCTCCACACAACGTCAGTGCTGACCTTGAATGTACCAGATCAGACAGTGAGCCGTCTTCTGCTGCCAGAGGTAAGGAGGGAACAGAGGATAGACGAAGAAATAGGGATAGAAAAATATGAGTGAACATAAGTGATACATAAGGGAGGGACCAATATTTATGATCTTGATTCACATTATTTATCTGTTTTACTACTGCAAGACAGATCAGATGTTGGACGTTTAGTTTCATAAAGATAAGAGGCCAGCACTAGCTCCACTGCTGCTAGACAGTGCTTCTCTTACGGTCCCAACTTCTGCTCAAGGTTTGAGCTCTGGCCTTATAGACCGCTTCCCATGGCGACTTGTCTCCTTATAGATGAATCATCTCTGGATGTTGTGAGCTTCGCTTGTGAGAACCGCGAGCAAAAACGAAACGTTCAGGTAATGTGGATCAGAAAACTGTTGATGACCTCGGGGGTCAGAGGTCATCTGCTGGTACTCCTGGCCCTCTTGACACGCTCCAGTTGGGGGATACAAGGCACCCCAAACGTACGGGGATATAACCTGAGGGTCAGGTGACAGTGTTAGGGTTGTATGGCGGCTCTTCTGTTATCACAACAGTTGCATCAGGGAGGGAGAGAGAGAGGTGTGTCAACTTTTTGCCTTGGGATATCAAAGTCTTCTAAACTAGATTTCTTGACGCTATTTTGATCAGGATATGTGGATGATGATTGATGGAAAAGTTTTACGCAACCTTCGCTTCAGTAATATCCGTTAAATACACTGCCTGTGGTTTCTATCATTGTTGAAACGCCGGCTGGAGAGAGAGAGAGAGAGAGAGAGAGAGAGAGAGAGAGAGAGAGAGAGAGAGAGAGAGAGAGAGAGAGAGAGAGAGGAATTTTCCATCCAGGATGAGCTAGGTAGCTTGGGCAGCGTTACCGGTGCAGACCAGCCATGACGCACCAACATAACTGATGATATTATCACGTTCTCGCATGATATTATGAAGGTGCTGCAGCTGTAATGCATTTAACCTCACGCACTCTGACGAGGAGTCCCTCATATCTCGAGAATAGAAACGTATAAGTCATGAATCTTGAAACCTCTTTCAATCGTTTGTAAGCCAAATGCATCGTTTGTTTGATAAGGAAGAGCTAATATGGTAATGTTTTCAAGAAAATCCTGATTATGAATAAAGAGCCACTGAACCAGTATATCGTCTGGTGTTACTATTCATCATCTGAAAGGCTATATCTTAACTACATATCCATCTGGAAACCATTTCTGGGGTAAGCAGAGAGGGTGCGGTGGAGCTGTTACATCATCATGGTAGGATGACAAGTGGGACTAGTGATCTGCAGGAGTCTTTTGTGGGGGGAAGCGATGTTACTGGCATTTAGGGATGATATAATGGAAGACCAGAGGACCTTTGCACACAATATATATACATGCAGGGTATCAGAGTACGTTCAGCTATAAGATTTATAACTTACAGAATATACTAATGTTGATAACAATTCAAAGGAGGGTCAAAGTATATCATTAACAAGGCATACAGCATACAGAATGCACTGGTAATTCTTTAAGACATAGGGGACACAAAGTACATCCAAACACAAGATATATAACTACATTTCATACTTCGAAGCTGATCTTTTCATTTAGACTCATCACCGGATACAAGATATAGCTTAAGATACAGTAGACGTTGCTATGATAAGATAACATCTTCAAGAACATCAGTAGCAAGCATGGAAGCTTCGAAGCAAGAGGCCCTATGCCCTGTCATGTGTGTTTCAGACTGTGTTGTCTCCTAGGGCAGAGCAGACTCGACGCTTGGAATATTCGGGGTCATAATTCTCTGTAGCTTGACAGAAACGCCAGTAACCCTGATGCAGTCTTCTGGTAATGGTGATAGCAAACTGCCAGGTACAATATTTCTCTTCTCCATACTAGTGTTCCCTGTGGCCATAACGATCAAGATATATAATATTACAGCGGCCAGATCTTGCATTATCTCTCGCTGGGAAGACCTAAGATCTTGCGATATTTTTTATAATCATGGAAGTAAATGCCGTAGTTGTGTTGTCAGTAATTTCACAATGGGTGTGCAATAGAAAGATAAATTTACGTGTTTCGAAAAGTCATTTACATTTACAACATACGTTGAACTTGGGGCCTTGGTAGTACACTGTTGAGAGTAAACGGGGTTATGTACGTGATAACATCAGACAGCGGATGATAAGCGTGACGGGGGGAGAAGGGAGGACACCAACAGACTGAGATAACACACACCAAACTGCAGTGAGGTCTTCCCGTGGGTGCCAGGACTACGATGAAACTACTGCATCTAATTTTGTCAACAGGGACCGCAACACTTGCCAGACGTTACCCCATACCATCGGCCTTGTGATTCAGCCTTATTAATAATGCTACAACTAGGTCCTCCCTAGCATTAGTCTATTGTGTGTGTTGTCTAAAGGTCCTTCCTTGGTCCCACTAGCGACCGATGAGGTTCCTGACGACCTTTGTATGTCCGGAAAGTGACCTTGGAGTGTAGTAGATATTGCAGAAGGCCACAGTGACGCGCGTGATCCAAGTGCTTGATGCCAGGAAAAATGAAACATGGTATGATTAGTCCCCCGTGAAGATGCACGAAAGTGCACTCGGGACTTACCGGGTTTCATTTTCCCTCGTGGTTATCAGTAATACTTAGATCCCGTTTTTTATACTTGTCGAGATAGCATGGGCAACTGAGGCTCTAATCAAGGCCATCCCGTTAACGACTTAGGTATATATATACACTAGCCTGAGCCAGGTACCCCTTTTATCGACCAACCCCTTAGGGATGGATGAACAGCTAGATTGACTGTGGACTGACTGCCGCAACCAGGATTCGAACCTATGCCCTCGATCCTGGGCGGCCCGTGAATGCGTCAAGGTCAGGAACGCATGACGATATCAGTTTAGGTATCTGCAGATTAAATCTTATCATAATCAAAAGAAGTGTCGACAAGAACAAGTTTCTGAGTTATGGGATGACCTTACCTGTGTCTATGATCACGTGACACATGCCTCTGGTAACCTGACCCTCTCGACCCCTGTCTCCTTTGCTCCCTTCTTCCACGACTATTATGTTCTAGCCATCGAGGTAACCTCCTCCTCATCCCTGCCTGGTAATCCAACCTCTGTCGCAGTGTCAGATGCTTTCTGACAGTCCAATAATAGACAGTCTATCTAGCCATCTCTCGTCTAAGTCATAACATTCCGGTCGAGTGACCTCCTTTTCCCGAGACCATGTTGGCTCTCACTTGGGTATTTTCTCCTTTGCAGGAAGTCATCACTTTGCTTGACGATAACCTTTTCCAATCCCTTCCCTTCAGAGGGACGAGTCTGTACTTCAGTGCCTCCTTTTAGGTTCTTTTCATTTAGACATGTGTGACGTATCCCTCCCTCCATTCCTTTAACCCCTGACCCTTCTTCCAGCGGTAATTTGAACATCTTAAAAGGTTCATCAAGTGTGCCAGCAAACACATTCAGCACATATGGAGAATTATCATCAGGAACATGAGCCTCATATGATTCAAACCCATAAATATTCTGTTCATGGCATCACTAGATATTTCAATGCTTTCCAGTATTCCTTCCCTACTACGTCTCACTAGTGTTAGATCTATCATGTCTTCGCGTGTAAATCATTTTCTTTTTTACTTGTAAATTACTTCTTCTCATATTCTGGTGTCATCATTTCTACCTAGACGGTTTCATAGTCTACTTTTCTCAAAATTTTTGTCAGTAATTTTCCCATTTTGAATTTTACAATATCTTCATTCCCATGGTACGATCTCTTTCTGGGACATGTTGACACACATTTCTGATGACCAAGAAATTCTTACACTGTTTGTTGATAATTTTCTTTGTAATTTTGTGCTTGGGAAGCCCTTACCTCATTTGACCTCTATCCCTGCTGAGATAACCTCAGGAACAATTATATCATTCTTATTTAAAGATAGACCAAGCTTGTACAGTCCTGTGTAAAGGGATGGATCAATCAGTGACTAAAGGAGCTGAGGAGAAACAGTACTTGAAGCAAGTTTCAACGTACATACAACAACAGAATTATATCGTTGTCCATCCTGAGAAAAGTGTAGTGCTTCTCATTCCTGGGGAAAAAAAATGAAGTTGATTTGTTCATTCCGTACTACTGTTTATCACACACACTCGTCATTTCCTAAAGATTAAAAAAATCATTTTATATTCTATTGTAATATTTATATGATTTATTTACATAAGAGAATGTACTATTTTGAGCTATACCTTTGTTTATGATGCTTTTCGGCAGAGGCTGTGTTTGGTTCCATGTCCTTGCGAAATAAATAACAAAACATCAATATGTTCACAAATATATGGTTTTGTATATATTTACACATATTATAAAATAGTAATAAGGATGATGAAATATGAATTCTTTGCAAATAAGCAAGAAGCATCAATTGTACAAGTTTTCATCTCATTCTTGAATGATGTTTGTGTTCGTCAGAGATTCATTGCAGCCGACGTGATCGAGGAGGTTGGGTGAGGTTGTGAACCGCATGACACTTATCGGGGCTCCTTACTTCTCTCTTTTTTGGTGAAAGGTTCTGAAGGTTGGTGAGTGCACATAAGGAAAAATTGATTACTTTAACGTATGTATTGTTACTGTTATGTGAATGACAGTAGGAGAATCGTCAATGATAACAGTGCCTGCATATCTTGGACCTACCTCCGTCCTGAGGTTTAAAGGTCTCAACTACTCTTTTGCTGAGATACATTGGCGTTTGTTGTATTGTTTCTACTCATAATTACAGCGTATGTAGCCACTGGGTGCATAAGTACCCTCCAAGTTATGTCATATCTTCAGTGCCCCCCCCCCCCCCAGTGACGCCAGCTGTTAAGCAATAGGTAGTGTTTGAGACCTATTATGTAGTGTTATTGTACGAGCATTAGTGATTTTATTGTAGTACATGTGCTGAAAAGTTCCTTAGAACACTTAGCTATTGCCTTAAATCACTAAAGTTTAACATTCATCTGAACCTACTCCCAGCTGTAGCTCAAGGCCTATTTTATTGCTTTATTGCCAATTATCTTTCCCATTTTAATAATGTTAATGTCAGGATCGAATAATCAGTGTTTCCGTTTACATACCTCCAGTTTCTGTCTTGATTGGTAACATTACAGCTTTGTCATGCCACAAGTAATGCTGTGGAATATGATAGACTCATTTGGAATGTTAAAACAAAGTTGTAGTATAGCATTGTATCCTGTGATGATAAATAGCGTTGATATGGGGATTCCTATGAAGGTCAGGGTAAATGTAGGTTCAGTAAAGTTTGTGAAACATATGTAAGAATCAGGAGGACACAATGAAACTTCCTCAGTTTCACCAGGTATTCAAAATTTATCTTATTTTTATTTGATTCTTAATATGTGTAATTGTTACATTGGCAGTTAAAGTTTATCATATTTTTTATGCAATACTAGAAGTATGTGATTATTACCATTACAGCCAAAATTTATCTAATTTTTATGTGATACTAGACATATGTGATTGTTATGGTCTTGTGTTTACATTCAGTTGCTGGGAAATTTGTGTGTTCATATTGGTTCAAACTTAATTTTATTTGTTTATGTTTACTGTGGGACCATATTCTATGAAAGTCTTAGTGTTACTCAGTTAAGGCTCCAGCAGCTCTAGGATGCACTACTTCCAGGAGCAGGGAAACGTAGACTCCTTTCAGGTGAAAAGGTAATGAAGCTACATGATCCATAGTAATGATAAGTGAGATATTTGTTGCTTATTTTATCCCATTTTAGCTTATGATTTTAAGTTCTGAACCTTTCTACGCCATTCTATACTTTAGTTAATCAAACTTTACCGAAGTGGTAGTTTATTAAGGAAGGACATCCTAAGATTCCTCATTTTTTGACTCAAGGCATTGATAAGGGTGCAGTATTCAAAAGTAATTGTTTTTCTTTATCCTTTCTATGGCTCTCCCAAGTAGGCTACTACCCATAAAGCTCTGATACATAATAGTAATGGTACCTTGTCTATGGGCTGTCCTACAGATTACCTGTAAGTAGCCAAGAGCCCTAACCTGATCCATGAATGACTTGGCTCTTGTTTTGGTATAGGAACATCTTATTTACCAGGCATATCTGTGCTGTACTTTGCTACCTTGGCTGGTAGGAGTTTGTGTTACTGTCCAGTTTGTGGTTGTTTCTGCAGTAAAATTTCAATTTCATTAGACTAGTTAGGACTTCTATTGAAATGAGTGTGCAAAGTGATTTTAAAGATAAGGTAACTCTTCATCACACAAGGTTGCTTTTAGAATGAATGTGAAAAGTGAGTTTAAAGATCAGATGGCTCTTATTGGTGAAGTTGCTGCATTTTGTAGTATGTTACATGAAGTGCTTGCTAGTGTTAGATTTTGGATCTGCTGTTCAATGAGTAGGGAGGTATTTAACTGATATTTACCGTCAACTTCTTTGCTTTTATGTGTGTATTATTCCCTCGAGCAAAACTGATATTGTTTGCTGTACAGTTTTCTGCCTGTGGAGCTCAGCATGTGACAGTGTGGAACTTTGCATGTATGTTTATGTTTACCAAATGATTTGATGAATTAGGGGTGTTTGAGTTCATAGTTAGAAAAATTATTAGTAGGCTATGGCCTGTTTAGATAGTCTGCATTCTTTCATAAGATATGCATTAGTATGTTAGGGGATATTATGTAGGCTAATGATGATTTATTTCGTATGTAAGCTTTTGATACACTTGCACATTGGCAAAGCCCTAAACATCAAGAGGCAAAGCCCTAAACATCAAGATTTGTTTGCTAAATCTCGCTGATACTGCTTAAATGCTCTGCCTTACCATCGTTGATGTATTCTGATAGATTGACTTATTGGATTGTTCATAATCTTCATAACTGGGTTTAGCAAGAATATTGCTCACATCTGATCCAGAGTTTGTTTATATAATTCATATCTTGTGTTAATGCAGTTCATATATCATATATGTTTTTAGTTCTCTGGAGTGATAAGCTGATGGTGTATGATACACAACTTTCCAGGAAGGTGATGTTGAACTTGTTCCGACAGTCAGCAGTAAGAAGTGCAAGTATTGAGCTGTGTTCCTTCTCGGTGCTTCGTCTGTGCAAGAATCCATTCTTAGTTGCTTCTCAACCTCCATCTACCAGTAGTGGATTGCAGTCCTGTACCATGGCAACATTGGCAGTTCCGTCTATAGCTTCTAAGACAAGTGGCATTGAAAAAAGTGTTTGGTAAGACGGTTATCCTTTGCATAAGATTTAATCTCATTCACTGTAATTGTGCAGGTTGATAGCTAAAGTTACTCCAAAATATATGTAGATAAAGATAACCTTAGTTATATTTTAATAAGTTTATAGATATGACCAGTTAGGCTTGCTTGTATGACTAAGATTTTGAAAGTCCAATATACTTTTGTACTTTTTATGGGGTTGAAGGTAAAAAAATTATAAAGAGTGTTTAAGAAGGCAAAGATTGTGGTATTTATCAACCATATGTAGTGTTCATGGCTACTGAGGGTAATAGCAGGCTTCTTTTAGAGAATAGAACATATAAAATTCACTGTAGAGAGATCATCTGGTTTGAGATTGGTATGCAGGAATTGAGTATTAAGAATATATGGTATAAGAGGCAAGGTACTGGAAGCAGTGAAAAGTTTGTATCGAGTAAGAGGTAAGTTTGAATGGAGAAAAACAGGAGGTAGTGAAGTGTTTTAGATATCTAGGAGTGGATTTGGCAGCGGATGGAACCATGGAAGTGGAAGTGAGTCACAGGGTGGGGGAGGGGGCGAAAGTTCTGGG
>JAUUDY010085833.1:0-23789 GCA_032361765.1 Panulirus inflatus
ATTGAGTAAGTTTATGCAGTTTTTGAGAGTGTTGGTGTTTGCATATCCATGGCTAAAGGCTAGGCATAATTAGTGCCTGTATTATTGAAAGATCTTAGTATGGTATTTTCTGTTTGCATTGTACCATTTATCATTTGATGCAGCTAATTGAATGAAACCATAATGGGTCACATTGAAAATCAGTGTTTATATACTTTTATGTGTTATCTGTGGTGAATATTTATATATGTATACCTGTATGTGCATGAAATCTTACTCCTATCAAATCAGATCAAAGATGTATGTATCATTTTGAAAGGATCCAGACATTAAGTTTTCATATTAGTTGACCCCAGTTTACTGAAATAAATGATTATAAAGTTTTTATTTTTGATACAAAAGTGTTGATTTATTTTCGATAAATTGTTGCTTTAGGTAAGACATTCCAAACAACATATATAGAAAAAAAAGAAGCAGAATAGCGAGTTAAGATGTAACGTTAATTTCATGTATCATTGGTAAAATATAGTATATCAGGAACTTATGGCCTCAAGTTATTCGTACACATCATTAGCCTTTCCTTGGTGAAGGATAAACATCCACATTTAACTCCAGGTATACCTCTTTCACTTTCCATGTGCTCAGTAAGTTAATCTTCTTACCATCACTGTTCATGAGTTTTTTTACCACCTCTGTTCACAAATTGTTTCTATTGCCTATGGACCGACATCATCAGGTAGCAATCCTCATCAGAAGTCTCTGTAAATTTGACATACTCAAATTGTATATCCATCTCTTGTGACTTCTGCCTCCCTTCTTCTTTCATCTGTTTAATTATACACTGTATCTTATCTTGATCCACCAGTCATCTTGCAAGTATGGTCTTCACATACATACCATCCTTTAAAAACTTTCATATTGTTGCTGTTACAATGCTTTTTCATGCCACATATCCACGGGTTCTTTATTTGTCTTCCAGATTCCAACTTTACTATGCAGTTATCAATCTCTACAGCTCTTATTCTTTACCTATCCTGCTCAATATTTACTAGGGTTGCACACCCATATAATACATAGGCATTGGGACAAGTATTCTATCATGCAGTTTTCTTGTTTATACGGTGCCTAAAATTTTTACCATTCACCAAGGCTCAGTGTTCTTCCAATTTTTCTCCCTTGCAAGACGCTATTCACAGCTTTCATTCAACTACCTTGTTTTTCTTTACTTCTGAATGCATAAACGTATCCACAGCTTCCAGTTCTTCAGTCAAACTGGCATTACCTTGATGTCCCATCTCTTTCAGAAGCTTAGGTTTTATTGACATTCACTTGCACCAGCATCTTCCTGCATATGTCATTAGTACATCTTACCACTTTATCCATTTCCACCGAATCAGATAACTGCACAGCAAGGAGCTGGGTGTCCCGCCCAGCTTGCATGGGTGATTGCTTATGGATGCCATTTCTGTAGATATTCTATGCAAGATGTGCATGTGGATAACAATTGATAAAACAAATAAGGTTAAATAAAACCTGATGCTATTAGCAGAAGATAATTCCAGTCTTTTCTAGAGATAACTCTAGTCTTTTGTATCAATGGTTCATGTTGTTTTAACTGACAGTCAGAAGTTAGCATAACAAATGCAGATCTTAGAGCAAAGCTTTCATAACAATCACTAGATGCTTAGCAACCACAAACATTCAGTAACTGCCTAACAAAACATAGATAATTTCAATATTGTCTCATTTAAATATGCTCATTAGCACTCCTTTCTTTCCATATGTGCTAAACCATTGCCACCCAGAGCACTTCATAATTAGATACTAACTTCCAAGTAGAAAAGAAGATCCTATTCCCCCAACAAACATGAAATGGACAGAACATATACAAATTATTGACACAGCACAAACCAGACTGCCGCCTTCCCAACCCAGTTTTAAACTTATGTAGATGAAGTGATGAGGAATACATCCTAGCTTTCGAAAATTCTTAGAAACTATTTCTACACCATTGTCTTTTATGATGGATTATATGATGTGCAAGATGTTTCCCATTATTTTTGTGAGTAGTGTGAGTTTGTTTAATTGCCTGTTATCTATTCAAACTGTATGGAAAGAGATTTCTACAGTCATAGGGTTCCATTTTCCAGACTTTTGATGCTATCAAGTAGCCTTTTTAAATCTTTGTAAATTGCCAGCATTCAGTCTCATTAGTTATTTCATTCCATCCCTCCACCACCCTGAATTGGTATTTCTTTATGTCCTTCCCTACAGTTTTTTTTTTCATTACTTCTAGTTACTCTTGGGTTGTGTCTTTTAAAGAACTGTTCACTCTCTATCATCCATCTCATTTAGAAACTTGAAAGGTCTTATCAGGTCCATGCTCTCCAACCACTCCTCCATTATGGACAGCTTTGTAGCCTTCAGCCTCTCGTTATAGCTCAGTTCTTAATTTGGGCATCGTCATAGTTGCCCTTCTCTGTGCCCTCTTATTCAGGTCTTTATGCTTTGTGCAGTGACCATACCTGTGTGGTATAATTTAGTTTTGGTCTGATGTGTGTTGTGAATGATTTACAGAACATTTCCTGGTCCATATTATTGAATGTGATTTTTGTAATAGCAAACAGATAGTTTGCCTCTTCTATGGCTCTCTTAATGTGCAACTTTAGCAGTAGATAGACACAGTGTTGACTCTTGGGTCTTATCTTCAGATTCCTGTGATTTATTTCTCAGTAGGTAATAATTGGACTAAGGCCCTCTTTTGCATTGTCTCATCCTCATTACCTTGCACTTGTATTGAATCTCATCATCCATTTATCTGACTAACTTTGGAGTTTGTTCAGGTTCCCCTCTTGGCTGATGAAGTTATCATACATTATTTCTTTCATGATTTTTGCATCTTCTATAACATGTTTAGATAGGATTGCAGTTCATCAGGCAAGTCACTTACACCAAGAATTGCAGTGGGAACACGATTGAGCCCTGCAAGATGCCAATTTAATGCCAGCCCACTTTGAGGATGCATGTTGTACCTGTGTTCTTTGTATTTAAAAAGAAAAAAATCCTGCTCGCAGATCTAGCTTTTTTTTTTTTCTATCAACCTCCAATGGGGAACATTGTCAAAGGCGTACTGACAGTCCAAGAACTCACAGTTTCCCCATCCTTCTCTTTGATCTAAGTGAGTGTTAACCCTGTCATAAAAGTCTAGAAGATTGGTTGTACATGACCTCCTTTCCCTTATTCCTTGTTGCCTCCAATTTTTTTTTTCCCAGACAAAAGTACACATCAGAGTTGTGCCTTAATTGAAATATACAAAGGTTTGTGAGGAAAAAGAAGACAAGGATAAGCATTACAGATTTTGGAGCAAGTGAAAACCCTGTCTTTTCAAAAGTACCAGGTCATAGATATTGGGAAAGACATGAAGGGTTAGAGACTTCTAAGGCTTCAAGGTGTAAGGAAAGCAACAAGTATAAAAATGGCCTATCCTTGAGTTGCTGGCAGCCACACATTAATCATGTGACACAGTAGTTTGCCGAGTATTATTTGGTCCAGAAAATTATGAGGGCACAGAAGCAGCCAGTTCTTGTGAGCAAAAACCAAAGAAATACCTACAGAATAGGATAAGTGCACTAACATATGCCAAGTGGGTAAAGTTTTTAAGTTAGTCTGAGAGAGTTGATAAGTTGGACCACTTTTAGTTCGGCTCTTCAAAGTAAGGATGCAGATGCAAAAGCATTACTTGATACAAGGTTGGATCAGTCCTTTTCATAAATGGAACCACTGTTCAGAAGAAAAGAAATTTTGACATCTAAGCAGGACTCCCACTTTCTAAGAGCTAGACTTATCTGTTTCCACAATGTAAGGTTTCCAAGATAGATTGAATGTAACAGTAATACCAAATAAGTTCATTGAATCAAAAGATGGGATTACAGATCCTTTATAGAAAAGAAGAAATTAGATTTCCCCTTTGCAAGTAGTCATTCCTTTGCTTTTTTTTTATTATCTTTTCCTGTGTTTTACAAATGAATACTAGTTAGTGAAACTGTACTATGGTTCAGTGCAGTTTCCTAATCACATTTCTTAAATGTAGGCACAACATTTGCCCTCTTTTGCATCTTTGGGACTACCTCCACCTTTAATGACTTAACAATGTTTCTCCCACCCTCTCCTTGATCCTTTAACTTGTGACACATATATCCTGTTTTTCAGACTGTCTTAACTCATTTTCTCCTTACATCCAAACCATTTCAGCACACCTTTAGCTCTTTTTCTCATCCTCACTCTTATTACCACACCTCTCTCTTACCATTTCATTTCTTATTCAATCAACTCTCCTCACACAAAGTACTGTCTTAAAACATTTCCATTCCAATATATTCACACCACCTCCTGCATGCCACATACTTCTATGTATCTGCTTATCTATTCATCTATATCTCTGATGCCTGTTCCAAATGAAACTCCCTCAAGGGGGTAGCCATGTACTTCACCCACAAATTTAAGCAATGTTTACATGAGGACCTTCCAATGCCCTTTTCACTTACCAACAATATCTTCATAACAGTACTAATCACTAAATTCATGAACATCATTAAACACCACACCAGTTGCTAGGCTCAACATTTTTTTCATACGTATTCACCATTTCCCTCATAAACAAGGTAGTGTCATGAACAGATGACAGAGGCTAAGAGGGAAAAATCCTCACCTGGCTCCTTTCTCCATTCCTTCTTTTGGCAAGCAATACAGGAGGGGTGGATTTCCAACTCCTCTTCGTCACCTTTTACGACACATCTTCCACAATAGCCATGAGCCTAGGAAACAAGCTAAACTACCAGAAACTCTCACCATATCCAGATGGCTAGTGTAAAACCATTCACTAGTCTAAACATATTCATATGCAAACATTCCCTAATACCTGGAGTCACAACTTCTGATGAGAACCATGAAAAACAATTACACAACATATAAAATTTGAAAATTACATACTTCTTCCTGCATGCCAGAGCGTCTTGTCTCTGCATCTTTGTAAGAGCGATAGAAACACGATCGGAAGAATCCACGCTCCACAGCAGACAGGTTCATAATGACAGAGTCTTCTTGGTTATAGCCAGTATAACAAGCAATACCAACGATAGAGTTGATGCCTGCAGGAAAATATAGTGACATCACATTTAATCTAATTCATTCAAACTTTATAAAAACTGAAGGTAAAAGTGCCATTTATAACACAATGTAAGCTGAGGATATCTGTAAGACAATATACTCAATAAAAGGATACAATACTTTTTGGAATTTCATTCTGAACCTTAATAAAAAAAAAAAATCCCACATACATCCTTCCCTTGTCTCACCTTGTTGAGGTTGTATTTGGAATACAAAACTGACCCTTCATGGAAAAATCTGTTTGGATCTATCTCATGTTCCTACTTTTACAGACAGAATGAGAGAATTTCCAGCACCTTACTCTCTCCCCTTAGTCACAAGAGTGGCTTCATGGAAATACTGATTTGATAACTGTGATGCTATCAATTCTTTGTTCATAAATATCAGGTCTACCATCTTCCTTTTTAAAGGACCTTATCTACCCACCAGTGACCATAAATAAATAAAGCAGACTAGATGCTATTCTGAAGCCATGACAGCTGAAAACAATTTAGAAAAGAAAATTACTAACTTAAACTGAGGTTTAATCCTTAAAGGACCAAGCCTGAAAATTCAGGAGTCCTCAGGATCAAGATTTACAGAAAAAATATTAATTTCAGTCTATCAATTACAGTATACCAACAAACTGAAAAAAGTTCGATGGCAAAAAAAATTTGATAACTTATCCATATTTGTTACTTATCCATGCTGGTTACAGCATATGGCCTTCATAGAGTATGCTATATGAGGAACATAAAAAACAATATATGGTGCTGTGTCTCCAAAGTCAATGTCAATGATAAAATTGCAACCAAGGTGTTTTTGATATATGGAAAGACTGGGTATGGAGACAAATAACTAAAAAGTTAAGGAGATAAAAGACAAAGAAAGCTAATACTAAATATAAAATGCAGGCAGGTTGTGTATAACAAAATACAGTATCCCAAACAAAGAACCTGTAGATATACAATAATCATTTTAAGAGGACATTTAATCTATGAGTCACCTTCACAAACAAAACAAAAATAAAGATACATATATCTATGTTCTAAGCTATCATGCTAATACATACCTGCAGGCAACTCTCTGAAACGGAGGTACTCCATAGAACGTGTAGTTACAAGGGGTTTCTGAGGGTAAAATAGTACGTGTGCAAGAGTGTCCATCCGAACGTGGAAATTAGTAATATATACACCCATGGCTTGCTTTCCCATAGCACTCTGTGAAAGAGAAAATCAGTTTTGTATATCAGATATGTTACTGTAATCATACATATACAACCTCTGCAGAACAAGTCTTTATAAACTATCAGTAATAGCAACTAGGTTACCAGCAGATGAATGCCAAATATTCTAGAGAAACTGGTTGACTCATTTAAAATAACAGGCTGCATATTTTCACAGATAGGTAAAGATGACATATTCATTAATCAAGCATCTGTTCAACCTAAAATTGAGCAATCAAGTTATGAGCCATCAACATAGCTGGGATCTTTCTCAAGTGGAGTCACTCCAAAATTAGACTTTTGTAATTTGAATATCATGCAAAGAACCCAAACTATACAAAAAGGGTAGTTACATATAAAGACTCCACAGATCATATGAATCTAAGTACAATTCACAAAGTATACATTTGTACAAAAAAGTGGTCCATTCTTCATCAGTAAATAAAGGTAATACTAGATATTTTGCAATATACAAAGCTAAAGATTAAAATTCTTGTAAGAATTACAGAGAAATAAGTCTAATACACACCCAAGAATCTTAAAAATTTTAATCTTCATCTGATGCATCATGACTTACTATAAGGGACTACGTCCAAGACTGGGTCTTTTCTCAGACATGCTCAATGTGCATTTCTTCACACTTGGCCATGCCAAAACCCTTCTCTTAGAGTTACTCTCATTTCACTCCCTTTTTTTGCTTCCACTTTTCTTACTGATATGCAAAGCGGTCATATCAGTCTTCTTTCCTTATCATACTACTTGTGCACTCTCTTTTACCCCATTCAAAATATCATTACACCTATTTTCACCTTCCTCATAATGTACCTTCTTATTTTGTGTCATCTACCACAGACTCACTCCTATAACACACTTTAATCCACTCACACTTAACTGTAAGTCTGTCTGGATAGCTGAGATTCTATTAGCCAAACTTCCAGCTGCAGATCAGTTTTACAAAAGCGTATGTTGGAATATAAACATAATGGGGACAAACAACAGCCTCATTAAAACATTTATATCTTTTAAGTATGATGTACTGAAACACACAGTGCTCACACTAAAACCAATCTGTCTCTTACCCATGCTAAACCTCATAACCTTACTTTTTTCTTATCAACTGTCAACTTGCTCCTTTCTCACATTTCCCCAGACTCAGCTTCTGCTGTTTCTCACTCAAGTTGTCATATGGCTGTGTGATCACAAGCATCAAAGTGACCCACCTAACAGGTCCTCCACAGCTCAATTGTGGACCTACCTTGCTATCCAAAATCCTCACATTTACCTCCCTTACCTCCCCATCAATAAACAGGAACGGTGACATCACACACCCTTGACAAAGAAGCATTTTCACCTGGAACCACTCACCCCTTTTCCCTTCCTACTCGCATACACACCTTTTTCTCTTGATAAAACTCCTCACTGTTTGTGGTACCTTACCCCCACACCATGAAATCATAGTACCTTTCCTAAAGCATCCCTGTCAATCTTATTATAATTACCCCTCCCTTTCTCTAAGTATTTCTGACAAAAAATCTTTGAAGCAAACAACAGCTCCACAAGTCCTCTTCCACCTCTGAAGCTAAGCTACTTTTAACTAATGTTGAGTGCATGCTAACACCCTCTTAATCTCCAATATCCCTACAACTTACCAGGTATTCCAATGACTTAAAAATCTGTAATTCAATCATTCTCTTTTATTCCACATGCTTTCATATAACAGCACTATACTAGCATTCTGCCAATCCTCAAGCACCTTACCTCATGCTATAAATATATTGAAAATCCTGACTAATTAATAAAAAACAGTATCATCCCCTTTTTTGAGAAATTCAACCGAAATCCCACCAAGAAATAAAGATATAGCTGGGGTACTTTATGACAGACATTGTCTAAAGGAACAGTTTCATTAGAGCAAGAGCAAAGCAACTTACCTGGTAAGTGTTACGAGGGGACTGATTGTGATCAGGGAAGGGGATGATAGAGGCACATACTCCAAGGACCATGGCTGGGTGAATCTCGCAGTGAGTATAAGTGTTACAGTAGGTCTTCTCCTCTTCTAAACCCAAGTCCTCAAGTGACATGGCAATCATGATGGTCTCTTCTTCAGAACAGTCAATATACTCCACCACACCGCTGGCTACCAGGTCCTGCCAGCTGTTACAAGCAAAATTTATTTTTACTGCACTTAGAAATGTCATAAACAAACTTTATAGCCAATACAGTGTTTCTCACTATGCCCTTTAGAATTGTGGTCGAAGCAATCTCTCTCCCATACGTACCTATGTCTACAAAACATGTTGCTTCCTTCTGGACAATACCTAATATAGCAGTTGTTGTAAAATACAAAGTAACCAACATCATAAAGCCTACCACTGCAAGGAAAGTTCAGAGAGCATATCCACATCTGTAGTATACTGACCTACCAAACACCATCCCCAATCATTGGTTAACTTAGGATATGCAATGTAAGTGGTTGGCTCTAGTCATTTTTGTCATATGTTGTAAAAGTATGTTTCAGTCACTCCAAGTTAACCACTCTGAAACAACAAAATTACTTGGTACAAGCCCTAGATAGCACTTACTGAAGACAATTCAAATGCAAATTCCCCTTCAGTATCCAGCAGTCAATGTCAACCAATTATGTAGTTTGACTACAGACAGGTAATACTGAAAAACCTGAAAAACTGAGATTCATAGCAATGCAAAGGAAACCTAAGTGAGGAGTTAAAGGATTAATGGCTGCTGAGTCATTAATAGCAAGGACAGTATAAAAATCTAGTTTCAACATTAACTTTATTTTTACATACTGTATATAATCAAGTAAAAATGGACCTGAAAAATTCCTAATGGTCCATCATTAGGTTCAGTAAAGTTAACTAGTTAACCAGCAAATCCAAAAGGCTGTTACAATCTTACCTGAAGTTGTTATACTCTCTCTCCTTCAGCAAGTCGATATGTCTCTTTTTGAGAAGCAGTTTACCATTTTCCACCACCAACAGAGGACGACAGATACGACCAGCATCTGTATAGATACGTATTTCTCTGTCCCTAATGTCTCGAACCATGCAAACCTGTACACATCAAGGGTTTAAATATCATTTTCCAAAACTTTTATCATTATGTAGAGTCAAATCTAACAAAAAATCATTTCTTATCCATACACACAAATACTGTTTTCACAGGCTTAAAGTTCCAATTAAATAAAGCCTCAATTAGATAAAATAACTAACATTAAAAAGCTAATTCCAACTTTGTTTAAACTCATAATTTTGAAGATTTATACAAAAACAAAGTACACCATTACCTCTGAAACAATGATATCCATCTGACGTCTCAATTTGCGCAGGGTCATCATAAGCTGCTCTGGGTCACGATGAATGCCAACCCAGCAACCATTAACAAAAATTTTTGTGGCACTGGAAGAAAAGTTAATTACCAATCAATATTACACAAACCTTCAGCTGTGAAAAAGAAGTCTCCAAACATAATGATCTTTCCTTTTCTTTTCATTTCTTCTTGAAACACACCCTCTCCTAACACTTAATCATCACCTCATCCTCTTCTTTGTCTTCCTCTATGTCTACCCTCATTCACCTCATCAAAATATACTATATTAGTCATTACTTACCATAAACTTCCCACATTTCCTATCATCTCCGTATTCTATCCTCACTTATATAAACCTTCAATGCAGAGCAGATTAACTCAATCATTTCTTCTTTCCTTACTTCTCTCTTTCTTAACTCTACATTCAAATCTCATACTTCTAAATGAAGGGTTTGGGCTGTAATACTAATTCTCCTTTTAAATATAAACATTACAGAGTGACATTAGCCCCATAGCAATGAGGAGCCTTACAACCCATACAAATCTCTAGCCAATAATGACAAAAATAGATCAAAAGTCTCAAAACATCATAAAAACGTGGTGACAGTCAAGAAATGTTGACATCAGGCTGTGTAGCCCTTAGTGCTATCCTAGCAATAGATTCCAACCCAAAGTTTCATTTCTCCTCCAAGGGGAAAGATAAAGCCTATTGCACTTGCTCTCTGTTGTTTTCTTATTTCCATTAGAGTATTCTTCCATTTCATGAGGAATAAACTGTTTTTCTCTTTATGTGAAACACAATCAGTTTTTGAAGGCAAGAGGATATCTATGTGCCTGCTTCACCCTCTGACTTTTCAGTATAACTTTCTGTCCATTCGCAGGCAGAAACCCCTCTTTCATGTATAAAAGCATTCTCATCATTACAGAATGACAAAGGAAAAATATTAAAGTAAAATTAGTCATGTAAAGTCCAAGGCTAAGTTGATTTGCTTGGTGATGCACCTGACTTGTTTTATCATGATCTTTTTATCTTCAATATTGAAGGAATTATTATAATTTTGCTTTTACTTTTGTTATAATCACTACAACATATACATATGCTCAGGATGTAGCACATATAAAGCAAGGAAATTTTGGCTTTCTAATGATAACAGCATTTTCTCTGAAAATCTGCACTTCTCAACTTACTCTTTCCCCATTCAATTTCCTCAGGATGATTCAAGCATTCTTCTCCTCTAGATCTACTTTTCACTTACCTCATGACTTCTCTGGCACTAGGAAAGCTCTATAGAAGGGAATCATGGTGCAGGATCACAGTGAGAGTTCTCTCACATGCACCTTACAATCACATCCCTGCACACTGACACTATTCACATAAAAAAAAAAAAAAAAATGTAACACTTTATCATACATTCAAAACACTAGCTCACCCACACAGATTATCTACATTAACACATTAAGTCTACCAGCAACCTTTTCTCCTGATAAATGCATATGAGTGAACTCAAAAGCAGTACAGTATATATCAAATCACCCTATATATATGGGAACAGAGTTAAATGAATATCATAACCACCATCTTTGAAGCCAAATTTCATTATACATAAATAACACATATGAGAAAAATTACTCAAACTAATTACATACTCATCTATTGATGATGGCGCAATTTCCTCTAAGTTCTCCATAGACCATTCCTCCAAGAACTCCAAGATAGGTGCTGGTTGAGAACCGACAGAGATATATGACATGAGGGCTAGATTCTTCACTAAACCTACAGCAGCTCCCTCTGGTGTTTCTGCAGGACAGATCATTCCCCACAGTGAATTGTGCAGCTGTCTTGGCTTTGCTAATTTACCATCTCGGCCAATAGGAGAGTTCACACGCCGAAGATGAGATAATGTTGAGGCAAATGTCAAGCGGTTCAACACCTAAAAAGAATATATCAATGCATCTATGTATAACTGCCTGAAAAATCTTCAGATTCATGATTCTTCTAAAGAACTGCAACAACATACATCCACACAGTTCTTCCAGAGGTGTAAGGATAGAACAACTATAGGACATAGCACAGAATCATGCAGAAATTTGTTAAACAATTCTGAGGCAGTACTTTTACAGTATAAGAGTAGTCAATGAATGGAATAAATTAACTGATGACATGGTCAATGCAGACAATATATAGAACTCTATGAAGTTGTATGATTGAGAATAATTGAGACATAGGACTTAATGAGTATAAAATTCCCTCTTGTACAGTAGAGATAAGTAGCTACAGATACATAAAGAGAGACAAAGGGAATGTTTTCAAGATTAGTGATGTCTTATTAACACTAAAAATTAACTGCAAATACACCAAACTGCCAAAAATAATGAAAAAATTGCATTAGAGACAAAAATAAGTATATAAAATAATTTTGTAACTTTAGATGAGAGGTATGACACATCAAGTCAAGATGCAAGCAGGAAATTTGACCAAAAGAATTTTCTTCATTCAGACATTACAGTTCATATTACTGCTTATGACAAAGTATCACAACACTATATATTGTAATTGTATCCAAGTAAAGCTTTCCCTTCATTCACAAATACTGATGATTAAGTATCATTAACATATTCTACAGGACAGAAAAAATTTGCATTTTGCACACAACTCACCTGAGAGACACCAGCCCTCGCTTGATGAGCTTTCTTCTGGTCCCCCCAATTTCCAGTGGCTAAAGAGTATCGTAAGCCATCAGAAATGAGCTTAGGTTTAACTGCAGCATCTAAGCCATACTCCTGACCCTTATCCAATAGCTTTTGAGCATGCATACGAACCTCCTTCATTAAGTTTCGGAACAACCTGAAAAAGATTTTGGGTGTGACTTATGGCAGAATAAAAGTATCTTGGGTCCAAAACTCAATTCTGTTTTCTTGCAAAACAAATCCCACTAATCAGCTATGTGATGTGCAATCTTTTTAATACACAACCTTGAAAACCATGCACATTCCTAATATTGTCCAAACTCAAAAATGCATTACCAGAATATTTTACACAAGTTTCTCTTTCCTACTGTCTTGTTTTTCACCCATATTGATTTTGTTTTCCACTTTAGTGAGGTAGCATCAGGAAGAAATAAACTACTGCCTTATTGCACATAAATAGTATGCAGATGTCATGTGCAGTGTATCAACACCAGTGACTACCAATGATAAACAAACACCAAGGAGTAACCCATGGTTTAAACAGATGCAACAGTGTATAATGAATGGTTTTCTAAATATTTCTTCTTGATATTCACAATACCCTTTTCTCAACTATAAAACTACTAGATATTGCTTCCTCTGCAGTCTCCCTACTTACCCTCTGAAAAGCAAAGCCATGAGAGGGCCAGCCAAATCCAACCTCTTGTTTCCATAGTGATCACGATCATCGAGTTCTCGACGACCCAAAGCTGCAAGCAGAAGTCTATGGACCATATAACCCAAGAAATAAGCCTTCTTTGTCTCACAAAAGTCAGACACACCCACGTGTGGCAACATTTCTTTTTGCAAGATTTCACGTGCATATTTGATACGTTTCTCTTTTGTTACACCAGGACGAGCACCACGACTGCCGATGAAATTTAGTGCAACATTCTGCTCCTGAATCACAAAGGCTTCATCCAAAGAAGGCTTGACCTGAAAAATAATGAAGAAATAGTGAAATATGGATAGGAAAAACAAATATCAAAGTACTATGCTGCTCCAAATGTGTTTCCTTTCATACAAATACCTAGTAACTCCAACTAATCCTCCACCTAACCCTTGGTTTCCTCTACCCTACCAACCACTTTTCTCAATCAAACTCCCTAACTTCTTCCAAAAACCCAGTCCTTTAACATGTCCATAACACAAAAGCATTACAGCCTATAACTCATAACTGCTTTAAAACTCTCATATTACTAGAAAGATAAGTTCATCTCTATTGTATGGAAGACTAAGATGATATATGTGTCAATAGCGAAGGGAAAGAACAACAAGGACATGGAAGGATGAAGCGAAGGAAGCTTCAAGGTACCAGGGCCAGTACAAACAGGAAGGCAACATGCTTTCAATAGGATAAGCCATAGCAAATGAAGCTCTTTGGGTCTTTGATGTGGATGGTGAGCCCTGATTCTGCCAAATTACATGTAACAGCGAGAGACACAATAAGTGCAATTCGGGCCACTTTTCATTCGTCCCTGACACTATCTTGCTAAGGATGGAATACCAACCAGGCACTTCATGTTAAAAAGAAAAAAAATGCACTCCACTTCTCCATATCCGAAGACTAATTTCCATACCAAAGACCTACTCTCCATAAAAACTGACATTCCAAAACATTTTGCACATTCAAAACTCCCTACAAAACTTTCAAAAAAGTGCATCAACTTTCCAGTAATGGAGGATCCAGCTGGTACAAATCAAACTGATGTATAACTTGCCTACAATCTTACCTTTGGATTATATCTTGAAAAAATTGGATCATCCTTTTTAAGGCACAAATTACTAATATATCTTCAACATGTTCCTAGTCAGCTGCTGATGAGAATGAAAAATTCTGAAGAAAAGTAGATGTAATATGACAAATCAAGCAAGGTAGATAGTTGAGTTCTGTGGTTAGGGTATAAGAGTTCGGCTAGTCATCAACAAACCTTTAGCAATTCACCAAGCTTTTCCAACATTATTCTAAAAGGACACACCATACATAATCATGTATAGTTCAATCTTGTGCATAAGATGACCCTTAACTTTCAGCCATAAATCTTATGTACAAATTGACCAAAGCTTTTGAGGGATACCCTAGCCGTACCAGTAACAACCATATGCTCCTACTCCTGTCACTACCCATCATAGCATGGTGCCACTCTGGATATGTTGTGCATTTTACCCCTTAACCCATTATTTTCACTCGAAAATTTATGAAGTAAATTCCTGGTGTCTGTAGGTACATACTAACACAACTGTATGAATTAAATCATAGACCTTATCCACTTACACTTACAAGTAAACAAGCATGCCAATTAAAAATAGTGTTGTCTGAGTAGACCAAAATATTAGATTTAAGACTTGGACCACCAAGATCCTTTTTGTACATTTTGATATGTACATGTTTTTCTCAATTTCTACCAGTGTTTGGTTAAAAATCTGATAGTGGTAAATTCTCCATCCTATTCTCATGATATAACATGGGTCTACTGCACCAGTACTTGGATTCTAACCCCTCAAAAATATCATTCAAGTACATGATGCCCTCCCCTCTTTTAGCATGATAATTTGATCATAAAAAACTTGACCTATTCAAAAATACATATGGTAACAAGAATAATACATTCTCAATTCATATATCTTAATCAACCTAATGTTTAAACATTCTTCTTTAAGTTTCTTTATTAACAAAAAACAAGTTATATTTTCCAATTTTCTAGAAAAGTGAAAAAAATATTTTTAGGCAGTATGTTGTGAACTATAAATGTGGTGAGTTCCACATCACTAAGAGGACAATGTTACATAAGTTCAATCACAATGCACAAAATATGCATTCAGGAAAACAAATCTAAATACCTTACTGCTTTTCCTAGGTGTGTGGGTTGGTTTTTCATAACTGTTCACCATTTCCATGTAAAAAGAATGTGCCACAAACAGACAAAAAATAAGCCCATCCTCTTCCTCCTCTCTTATGCATTTAAGGCCCAAGAACTATCTATACACAGCGGTTGGGACTAATATAACTTCAAACATAACCATCTTTCCTATAACTGACAGTGACCCCTCCTTCCACACAGTTCTTAATGTATCCAGTATCTTAGCCACCACTCCCTCCCTTGTCTCACTTCAGCCCCAATAGTTCCATCTGCTGTCCACTCACAAGTATCAACACAACTAAGCTTTCTCTTTCTCCTTAATGTCCAATATCCTCCTTATTTTTGTTCACTCTTTCAACTTACGCCTTTCACTCACTCTCCCAAATTGTCACCAGCTTCCAGAATTTTTTCCTGAACTTCAAGTGCAAAGAGCAAATGACTCACTTCCCAATCCAACCCCTCCATCAGTATAAAGTACATTCCCCCTCCCACTCTAAGACTAAAGACCCTTACATCTACCTCCATACACATACCAAGCAACTATGATGACATCACACATCCTAGCAATAAGCCAAGCTCAAAATGTTTAAAAATTCAATATCCATTTGTTTTATTTCACATATTCATAATAATGTTTAATATCTTCAACAAATAAGTACCAAATCCATGGTGTATGTCCATACAAATAAACAAAGGCACTTACCATTTCCATCATCTCAGGATCATCGAAGTCATAAATGATATGTTCTAGAATATCTCGATCGGCTACAAAGCCCAGAGCACGAAAGACAATCATCACTGGGATTTCCTGCTTCACATATGGTAAAACACCAATGATACGTTGACCAATGGCAGATTTTTTTGCACTCTGTGAAAAAGTAAAAATGTAAAAACGTCAATCATGATGGGTTTATAACAAATATTACAAATCTGACTCAATCAATTATAGTTTGTCACAAACTTCTCATTTAACTTTTTGCTAATAACTTCCTCAGCAATTATGATCATAACGATTCAAATAAATTTTCCTCTGTGCTGTAAATAACAAGCCAGAGTTACCCTAAACTGCTACCTTACACTTTCACCTCAAGGAATCTGTACTAAACTGGCACAACAGACTTTGTTGCACATCAAGAACAAAAATATATTTCTGTTTTTTCTAAGTGTTCCTACCAGTCTAGTCTGGAATAAGAATGATCATAGTGCACTACCTGATTCTTCTTAGTCAAGATCACCAAACACAAGAGTAGCAATGGACAAATTAATTTAGTCAGGATTAGGGTAATATACAGACATGATGCAAGAGATATTTCAAGCAGGAATGCCAGAGGAATAATACTGTATGCACTTGATGCAAATGAAAATTGAGTATAGAAAAATAGACATATGTAAAACTAACTAGTACTAAAAGGAAATGCAATGCTGAGGAAAAAATAACATTTTAATTTCCATGTAAATTCAAATTCATTACATTAAAAACCCTTCTTCACTGCTCAAAAAATAACTATAACTTTGACAGTGACTTCCACTTGACAGCAAAAAAAACTAAGTGTATCAATACATTCTGATTAGAAACCTCTTTTAGCAACACTTACACTACCACCCCTAGCCATCATGTTGATCCAGAGCGTTGATACAGGTCTAGCCGAATGTTCAATACATGAGCGAATCTCACACTTGTAAGCATATTTCCCATCCTTCATGCTGAATACATAAACTGTATTAGTTGCCATCTTCTCCTGGGCAATCAGCACCTAATAGAAATAAAAAATCAGTAAGTATGACATCAACGGCCAAAATTCTTTCAAGAAATCAATGCGTTTCCAACACTAAAACTTGGCAGCATTTTCTCACTTTATGGAAAAATCTCCTATTCTGAGCTTGCTTTAATTCTAGAATCTTAGTTCTATTTTACAGAATATAACTAAAAAACTTCAAATCTTACAGGTTGATGTGGAACAAAATTTCATTTACTAACTTTCTCAGAGCCATTGATGATGAAATAACCACCAGGGTCTAGCGGACATTCATTTACTTCATGAAGGTCACGATCAGTCAGTCCACTCAACAGACAGTAAGTTGATCGCAGCATGATGGGGATCTTGCCTAAAGTAAAAAATTGGACAGAGTTTTCATGAAAGCTGGCAAGTTTGAATTTACAAAAACAAATCACATTTTAAATAATATTTTGCCATTTCTCATGCACAGGTTGTAAGAACAGCCTTATATGCTCAATTCCACACTCTAGCTGTTACATATAATGTCATAGAACCAGAGCCCCCTATCCACAGCCATGCCCTACAGACTTTATTTTCCAGTGACCACTTCATATACCCTGGTTTAGCCTCATTATATCATGTTGCCCCTGTACTCCACATTGCTCCAATACACTCTATCCCATCCATACCTCTCACCTCCTTGCATGTTCAGGCCCAAATAACTCAAAGCCTTAATAACTCAAATTCTCTTTCACTGCATCTTTCCATCTCCTTCATCATAAACCTCTTATCAATGAATCTAGAACAAAAAATACAATTACAGTATCTTAACTACATCCCAAAGACTTTATGTATGGAAAGCATAGCAGATACCTATACAATTATTACTAACCTATGTAAATTTTCTCTTCTTTATGCTCAACTGGCTTTTCTCCATCCTTGATAACTGTTTTGACAATGTCAACATACAGAGGAGAGGAGTAGGTGAGGTTCCTTAAACGTGCTTCATTTGGCATCATGCTATAATTATAACCATCCTTCTCCCAGTTGGTGGGTTTGCTGAGGTAAATTTGTTCAAACTTCAGCAAGTGACGTGGCTGTAAGAAAACAATGAATATCTAATTGCAATAATTCCATAGATTACTCGAACATCTTGAAACATAAGCAAAACAAATCACTGGGCCCCAAACTACAAACCAAGATTATAAACAAAAATGTAACTGGGCCCTACACCACATACACCATGATGATCCAGATTCAGTGATGTGTATCAATGTTACAGTGTCCGCAAAAATTCTTGTCTGCCTTCCTATAAATTTTCAAAGGCAATTTTACACTTACATTTAGTATTTTGGACTTGATTACCATCTGCAGACATCTGGGCATGGAAGTGGCAAGGTTCATCAAGTATTCTAAAACAATGTTTTGGAGCCACAGAGTCTTGATCTGAATGATGCAAGGCACTGATGAGATGCTGCAGGAAGTAGCTGCCTGATCATACGTTCTGAGCACCCAGTGTGTCTATAAATCTGTATACCCACATTTTCTTGCTTCCAGGCAAAATTTAGGGCCTTTTCCTTAGCAACATAGGAGCCAACTATCTTGAAGCACAAGCAGAAGAAATACAGCACCCAGACGTGAAATTCTCAAAATGAAGTGGCAGCCAGGAAAAGTAAAAAATAAAAGATCCCTCCATCAGGATAGCCTGAGACACACTGAGGCAAGTTGCTGATGCTAAAACACTGTTAGAAATACTTGTTTCAGCAACCAAATGTACGATGATTTCACCATGAGAGAGTCAAATGCTTATACCCACAATCAACATTAGCCATTTATCACCTTTGAAAATATGGGGGGAAGACAATGTTTTCGGCAGACACTGTAGACAGTATGTTGATCTGAAAAGATTTGCACATAAACATCACATTTGTACATAAACATGAGCATTCCAGTGAAAAAGAAATCATTTCTTTTATATACAATGGAGGCCTTTTGTGTGAAGAGAGGTGTCTCATGTGATAATACTAGCCACCACTGGATGAGGATCCACGCTAGGTGGGGACCTGGTGAATCTAACAACAATGTGATATTTCATTAAATATTACGACATATGTAGAGATAATGGGTACTGGGGAAACACAAGCTTAGGGCAAAGGTTTCATCACAGTCTTCTCAACAAAAGGTCTCCTTGTGAATTAGCACAATGGAAAAGCAATCAACTGGCAAGCATCGAACACATTCCATACTCCATCTGGCAAACTGGTTAAGAGCTGTTTACTGCTCTGGGCTCTAATTATGATAACATTTCCTTATCCATGTTAAGTTTGAGGTAATGCCCCCTTCAACTTAACATTCTTCTGTATGAACTTACTGGAGTTTCTAGTTCACCAGCAGTATGCTGGGCTTCTGCCTGGAGATCAATAGCCTGGGAATCTTCAACAATCCTCTGAATTGTCATTGTGATGAATTCATCAAATGAATCCAGCTGCTGCCGAACAAGACCCTTTTCATCAAAGTATGACGAGATAACAAGCCAACAAGCCTCCTGCCAGATGTCTGGTGAAATTTCATCTCCATCTTCATCACCATAGGCCATATCTGAATAAAAAGAAAATGGGTTTGGCATTTATGAATAAACTACAGCTAACTACACTGATAAATCCTGCTACCTAGGCTAACTGATGCATATATGTTACCTTTACAGGTTTATGTCTAAATGGTGCTGAGTGAAGAAACTGAAAAAATCACTGAATAAACAATAGTCATAATATCATCTTTCTATTGTAAACTGATAATAGAGTGGGTCAAGATCCAAAAGAGTCAAGATTGACAATGGAAGAGCTAATTTTTTATGCACAGCATAAATAAATGTCATAGCAAAATTAAGTAACACATCTTTAGAAGCAATGGAGACATATGGAACAAGGGTATTCACATGTGGGGCAACAACAACAGGAGAAAGGGCCAAAGTATTGGGTGATAGGGACCAAAACATTGGTATGTGGGGGCCAAAGTGTCTGGCATTCATACCTACCAAATATTTTGGCTACAAGGTAAGGTTGGGTATGGTCCCTATACATTCTATAAACTATTTACAAGTTCTTACTTATTTTTACATAAATAACCACACCATTGGTAATCTATCACTTTGGCTTGTTAAATGTAGCTTAATTCAATTTATCAAATTCTTTGTATTTACAATAATACCTAAAAAGTGTGATTTGGAGCACTAAATTTTACTGAAAGATATTATATAAAGTGACTAGTATTTCTGCAAAAATAAGGGGTTAATTACAATTAAAACAGGAAATCTAATTGCTAGATATCCTGTTGTTTCAAGTACTTCCTCGTTGTGTCCTCTAGTAATGCCCTCCTCATTTTATTGAAATATATATGGTCATAAAATCTAGAAATACTGTGGTACAAAGACAACAAACAACATCGGCTTTACAACAATCAACCTACTGGTGCCAATTATGCTTGTGCATAACTGTCAGTAGAATAATCGCTCTTATAACAAAACATACAAACCATGCTTCATCTGTCTGATTATATTTTCCATAAAGTACACTATCAATCCAAATAGGTCAATCATATTCCAAGTTTGTTCGACGGTGCCCCTAATGAGACATGTTACCATAATGAGAAACAAGGCAGCAAATTCTAAATCCTCACTTCAAACTGTAACTCCCTGGTCAACCAAAGGATCTATGGGAAATATAAAGATAACAGCTTGACTAACATATATATATATTTCATCCAACTAGTCTCAATTTATATATCATTCATCCCAATCCTCAAGTTCCTACATCTGCCTCAGACTTTGTTACACCACAATGGTCAATAACAGCCCTTCTGTTAATACCACTTACCCTCGTCTATATCCGCAAAGGCCATCATCTTGCCGGCTATTTATCAGGGGAACTTCCTCTCTCTCAAATTTACTTTAAATACTTAAAAATGTAGCTATAATAACAATACAACCGATGGTACAACGGGTGCCATAACAACTGCTGGTGACAAGTGAGATACGGCACCAAACACTGTCTCGGCCAACGGGACTAATGTATAATCACCTATAATCCAATTAGAATTATTTGTCAATCAATATACAGTCATAAAAGCTTAAAAACATTTATGTTGCAAACAATATCACAGGAGAAATAAATTTAGATTTTCACTGTAATCTCCGGTCTATACTACATGGCTGTTGACCTTTGATATCTCACTCTCAATCAATATAATGCAGATAATAAAAATAAAAACCATGATGATAATAATGATGATGGACATCAAAATAGCATCAATGAATGGACAACACAACAGTAAAATAGGTTGCCTCAGACAGAAAACTCAAGTGCCGTGAAGAGATTGATATGTCACAAAAGCATTAGGCAAAAAGACGCGTGTGGCTTATCCTATGAATTCTTTAATGTTTTGTGAGAAAAAAATTATCATCTTACTTTAAATGAATTCTCACAAAGTTTGCCATAGTCTTTTCAACACCGGGGGAGAGATATTTATGAATTCACAAACCTCCGTAAAGCAAACCCAGTCGTCCTCAGGTTATACGACAGTGAAAATATTGAATAATAATTATAATACTTTTCAAAAGATAGGTAACAGATCCATTCCACGATAATCTGCCACAGCGAATTCATAGAAATCTGATAAGCTGCGAATTTAGTGGTACATAGAAAACGATTGTCTCATACTGTAATTCCGAGTACATTTCAGATGGACAGCTGTTAATTAACACTACACCAAGATACAGAACATGAGCCAGAGAAATTTTTAAGAATAATTAAGCAACTTCCGAAGAACTGATTGCTTGCCTATATAACATTAAAGGAAATTACAGCCAAATGGTTAAAATCATATTCAGCAAATTGCAATACTAAAGAAATTCCTTTGGTGCCCTTTAGAGAAACTGTCATCATTACTTGATGCCTCAGAGAGCAAAACAAAGCCCAGTAAATTGACTACCATAGGTGTACAATTACAAAACTAATCTCCTAACTGTACAAAACAGTGTCGTGCATTAAATCTACACGTATATTGGAGAAATGACTCGCACTGAAACAATTTCATTGACTTTTTTGTACTATTATGAACAGTTTTTAACAGCCCCACAGGCCTAAACCTCTCACTAAAAAAAAAAAAATTACACAGCCTATGGTAGATTACAGTGGCATTATATATATAATGAGCATTCGAAACTGAGAAGAAAGTTCAACCAACTTTCATTCCCTTCTTCTAGCCATATCCAGGTGCACAGAGCTTGTCAAGGATCACTCCTTTTATAAGCACCACAGCACTTGCCTTCTCTTATCCCTTTTCTACATGACATTTTGTCTACATCACATAATTACTGCTGTGAACCATAAGCACCGCTTCATCCACAGCCTTGTCATGGCATGTTACGAAACATTTTGCGAGTTTCTATTTGTCTGTGTTCAATAATACAGCCAACGTTCTTTAGATGATTCAAAGCAATCTGACTGGTCGATTCACCCCAATCCTTCAAGATTAGTCGAAGCTTCCGTTTCTTCAGTTGTGAACGCCACACCCCCTCTCCATTTTGAAAATACAATGTTTTCCCCGAAGGGTTCGTCTCTTCCTGCATACCCTCTCAGTTCCATACTCACGCCTTTTGTACCATGCCCTCGACGACTGTGCTTGGCCGAAGAGACTCCCTACTGCTTGAGAAGAACATGAGTCACTAAGTTCCAGGTCGTCTCAAAGTAAGTATCTTGTTTACCGTCGTTCTCCATGACTCCTGTCCTGTCAGGACGTCGAACCAGATTCGACCAAGAAATTCCAGGTTCAAATCACACACTGAGTACAGCAGTAAGCTCGTTCACAGTCCAGACTACACCCGTTAACCATGTGGAACAGTTCACTGTTAGCGTTAGATGTGACCCGCTGCCACTGAAGCTGAGCCGATTTGGCGCCAACCACGGCCCGCCTACTCTTGGTGTGTTGTGCTGAAAGACGAGCGCCCGAAGTGTTCCCTTGTCAGTAGCTGAACCTACATTGGGTACAGCGGTAGTAGGGCAGGTAATGACCTATTTGTACATATGGGTAGAAGGCTTAACAGGTCTGAGACCCTTTAACAGGCTCTTGTGGATATAAGTGTGCTTAGTAAAGTCTTGAAAGAATTGTTGCATAATGTGTGCCGTTTCTTTTTAATTGTTGCACTTGTTATGGTAACCATTATACGTGGAAGATATTTCACTGTAAAATCTTCTATTTTATTGGACTCGAATCACTTAATGATCGAAGTTGTCCCTAGTGACCTCTCCAACTAGGCGTCTCCTTGACAAGCTATAATGCCACTGGCTATGCCACAAACACTTAGGAAACCAGTGGTGGGATGGGAATTTGTCGTCTATTGATCAGATTTTTACGAGGATTTGTCCTGGCACCGGAATAATAAGGAATAATAATGTTTTTTAAGAAACTTCTGATTGTCATTCTATTTTCTTTTTGATCAGAGAGAAATTGCCATGTTATTTTATAGTTTCTAAATACTACCAGGTAAGTCGGTGGTATTGTTACACACCACTTGAGGCCATAAACAGGAGTTGCACTTGAAAGCAAAGAGATTCTCATGTCTCTACATTCTACAATACTTACTTTCACTGGGTGTGGATACGATTCATCAATTACTGGTTTATTAGACGAAATGGGCAGCTTTGGGCACTACCCTGCACCTGTTTTAGGACACAAATCATAATTTTCAGAGTTACGTGTACCACTGAGACCCACTTTTTCCGGTTTATGAATTACCTTTAGAAAATATCA
>JAUUDY010085834.1:0-14479 GCA_032361765.1 Panulirus inflatus
AACACATCCCACTCAGCAAAGAGAGTACATTAAATCCCACTCGGCTAAGTTGGTGCACTACATCCCACTTTGCTCGGAGGGTACACCACTTCCCTCTCAGGCAGGAAGATGTAACCCATCCCACTCTGCCAGATGGGTGCACCAAATCCCACTCAACCAATTGGGTACACCATACAACACTCAGGCGGCTGGGTGCACCATATCATGCTCTGCCTGGTGGATGCACCATATCCCAATCAGCTAGATGGGTACATCAAATCCCACTCACCCACTTGGGTGCACCACAACCAACTCAGCCAGGTGGGTGCACAAAATTTCATTCATCCAGGTGGCTGCACTACATCCCACTCAGCCAGGTGGGTGCTCCAAATCCTACTCAGTCGAGAGGGTGCACCACATCACCACTCAACGAGGTGGGTGCACCAATTCCCACTCAGCCAGATGGGTGCACCACATACCAATCAGCCATGTGGAAGCGCCACATCAAACTCAGCCAGGTGTGTGCATCAAATTCAATTCAGCACCACATCTCACATAGTCAAGGGGTACACCAAATGCCACTGAACCAGATGGTTGAACCACATCCCACTCTGGTACATGGGTATACCATATCCCAGTCAGTCACTTGGGTGAATAACATCCCTCTCAGCCATAGGGGTACACCACATTCCACTCACCCAGGTGGGTGAACCACATCCCATTCAGCCAAGTGGGTGCACCATATCTGAATTAGCTAGTCGCGTGCGCCACATCCCACTTAGCCAGGTGGGTGCAACACATCCCACTCAGGAAAGTGATTGCATCATATCCCATTCATCCAAGTGGGTGCACCGCTTCTCACTCAGCCATCACACTCAGCGAGGAGGGTGCAAAACGTCCCAATAGGCAAGGTGGGTGCACCACATCCCACTTACCCAGGTAGATACACCACATTCCAATCAGCCAGGTGGGTGCACCACCATCATACTCCGCCATGTGGGTGCAACACATCCCACTCAGCCAGATGGGTGCACCAAATCCCTATCAGCCAATTGGGTGCATCACATCTCCTAAACCAGGTTTGTGCACCACATCCCATACACCCAAATGGGTGCACCATATCACATTCAGCCAGGTGGATTTAACACATTCCATTCAACTAGATGGGTGCACCCCATCCCACTCAGCCAGGTAGATGCACCTTCCCCACTCAGCCAGGTGGGTACACCCCCACTCAGCCAGGTGGGTGCAAGATACCCCATTAAGCCAGGTGGGTTAACCATTTTCTACTCTGCCATGTGGGTGCACCATATCCCATTCAGCTATGTGGGTGCTCCAAATCCCAATCAACCAAGTGAGTGCACCAAATCCCCATCATCCAGGAGGGTGCACCAAATCCAACTCAGCCAGGTGGGTGCATCACATCTCACGGCCAGGTGGATACACCAAATCCCGCTAAGACAAGTAAGTGAACCACATCCCACTCGGGGAGATGGGTATACCATATCTCTCTCAGTCATTTGGGTAAACCACATCCCACTTAACCAGGTGAGTGCAACACATCCAACTCAGCCGGGTGGGTGCACCACATCCCATTCAGCCAGGTGGGTGCAAGACATCCCACTAAGCCAGGTGGGTTCACCACATCCCTCTCAGCGAGGTGGGTGCTCCAAATCCCACGCAACCAGGTGGGTGCACCACATCACCGCTCAACCAAGTGGATACACCACATCCCACTCAGCCAGGTGGGTGTACCAAATCCTAATCAACCATATTGGTGCAGCACTCCTAACTCCGCCAGGGGGGGGGGGGTACATCAAATCCAACACAGCCAGGTGGATGCGCCACATCTCACAAAGCCCGATGGGTGCACCAAATGCCATTCAGCCGAGTGGCTGAACCACATCCCACTCAGCCAGATCTGTATATCATATCCCACTCTGTCAAATGGGTAAACCACATACCTCTCAGCGAGGTGGGTGCCCCACATCTCACTCAACCAATCAGATGCACCATATCCCACGTAGCTAGTCCAGCACACCACATCCCACTTAGTAAGGTGGGTGAACCACATCCCGCTCAATCAGGTGGGTATATCCCATCCCACTCAACCAAGCTAGCGCATCAAATCCCTCTTAGCAAGATGGGTACTTTTCATCTCACTCAGCAACGTGGGTACACCACATCTCACTCAACAAGTTGGATGCACCAAATCACACTCAGCGAGAAGGGTGTAAAACTTCCCACTTGGCAAGGTGGGTGCACCACATCCGACTCAGGCAGATAGATGTATAACATTTCACTAAGTCAGGTGAGTGCACCATATCCTACTCAGCCAGGTGGATGTAACGAATCCCACTCAGCCAGGTGGGTGCACCACATTCCACTCATCCAGGTGGGTGCACCACATCAGACTTAGCCAGGTGGCTGCACCACATCCCCCTCAGTATGGTGGGTGTACAACATCCCACTTAGCTAGGCAGGTACAACACATCCCACTCAGCCAGGCGTGTGCACCACATCCCCCTAAGCCAGGTGTGTGCACCACATCCCTTTCAGCCAAATGAGTACGCCATATCCCATTCAGCCAGGTGGGTACACCCCATCCCACTCAGCCAGGTAAGTGCACCATTCCCCACTCAACCAAGTGGGTACACACCAGCCCACTCAGCCAGGTGGGTGCACCACATCCCACCCAGTGTACCCTATCCCACTCTGCCAGGTGGGTGCGCGTAATCTAATTCAGCCAATTGGGTGTACCATACTACACTCAGCCAGATTGGTGCACTATATCCCACTCAGCCCGGTGGGTGCATCACGTCCCACTCAGGTCAGAAAGGTACACCACATTCCACTTACCCATGTGGATGCATCACATTTCACTAGCCAGGTGTGTGCACCATATTCCACTTTGCTAGGAGGGTACACCACATCCCAGTCAGACAGTTAGGTACACCACATCCTACTCAGCCAATTGGATGAATCACATTCCACTCAACCAAGAAGGTGCATCATACCTAACTCAGCAAAGTGGATGCACCATATCTCATTCATTCAGGTGGGCTCACCATATCCCACTTAGTCAGGTGGGTGTGAACCATGTCCCACTCAGGTCATGTTAGTACAACACAACTCACTCAGGAGATGGATACATTACATCTAAGTCAGCAAGGTGGGTTCACCAACCACGTCCCATTCAGTCATATTGATGAGCCACTTCACACTCAGCCAGGTGGGCGCAACACATCCCACTCAATCAGGTAGGTGCAAAACATCCCACTCAGCCAGGTCAGTGCACCACATCCCACTCAACAAGTGGGTGGACCATACTTCACAGAGCCAGGTTGGTGCACTATTTCCCACTCAGCTATGTAGATGCACCACATCCCATTCAGCGAGGTAGGTGAACCACTTCCAACTCAGCAAGGTTAGTGCACCACAACCCACTCAGACTTGTTGGTGCATTACATCCCACTCAACCAGGTAGGCGCACCAAATTCCATTCAGCCAGGTGGGTGCACCACATCTCACTTCGCCAGGTGGGTACACCATATGCCACTCACTCAGGTAGTTGCACTAAATTCCACTCAACCAGGTGGTTGCACCACATCCCAATCAGTCAAGCGTGAGCACCCTATCCCACTCAGCCAAATGGGTACACCTTATCCCACTCAACCAGATAGGCGTCCAACAACCCACTCAGCCAGGCAGGATGCATTACATCCCATTCATCCAAATGGGTGCACCACATCCCACTCTATCAGGTGGGTGAACCCCAACATACTTTGCTAGGCAGGTACACCACATCCCACTTAGCAAGGCGGGTGCATCTCATCAATCAATCAGGCGTGTGCACGATATTCCACTCAGTCAGGTTGTTTCACAACATCCCACTCAACTAGAGAGGTATACCATATTGCACTTAGATAGTCGGGTGCACCACTTCCCTCTTAGCCAGGTGGGTGCACCATATTCTCCTCAGCCAAGTGGGCGAACCACATCCCACTCAGCCAGGTGGGTACACCCCATTCCAGTCTGCCAGATTGGTGCTTCACATCCCACTCAGCCAGGTGGGTACAACCCATTCCAGTCAGCCAGGTGGGTGCACCATATCCCACTCAGCCAAGTGTGTGCACCACATCAAGCTCAGCCAGGTTGGTGCACCACTCGCTATTCAGCTAAGTGTGTTCACCACATCCCACTCAGCCATGTGGTGCACCACATCCCACTCAGTCAGTTGAGTACTCAGACAGGTGGGTATACCATATGCTACTCAGTCAGGTTGGCGCACCAAATCCCATTCCGCCAGGTGGGTGAAACACATCCCAATCAGCCAAGTGGTTACACCACATTCCACTGGTGCAAAACATCCCACTCACCCAGGTATGTGCACCAAATCCCTCTCAGCCAGGTCCTAGTACCATATCCTACTCAGCCTGATTGGTACACCATATCCCATTCAGCCAGGCGGATGCATCACATCCCACTCAGCCAGATGGTTGCACCACATCCCACTCCCCTAGTTGGGTGCACCACATCCCATTCAGCCAAGTATGTGCACCACATCCCACTCAGACAGGTGAGTTTACCACACCTCACTTAGCCAGGTAGGTGAAACACATCCCACTCAACAAGGTGGACACCTTACATCCCATTCAGCAAGGTAGGTACACTACATCCCATTCAGCCAGGTGGTTGCACCATATCTCACTCAGCGAAGTGGGTGCGGTGCACTATATCCCACTCGGCGAAGTGGGTGCACTATATCCCACTCATCCAGTTGAGGGCATCACATTCAACTCAGCCATGTGGGTGCACCACATCACACTCAGCCAGGTGGGCGCACCACATCCCACTTATCCAGTTGGGTGCATCAGATCCCAGTAAGCCAGATTGGTGCACCACATCGTACTCAGCCAGATGGGTTCACCATGTCCTACACAGCCCACAGCCATGTGGGTGCACCACACCCCATTCAGCCAGGCGGGTACACCAAATTCCATTCAGCAAAGTGGGTGCACCACATAACACCTTGCTCGGTGGGTACATCACATCCATTCAGCCAGGTGAGTGCATCACATCCCACTAAGCCAGGCGGGTGCACCACATCCCACTCAGCCACTTGGATGTACCACATCCAGCTTAGCGAGGTGGGTGTACTAAATCCCATTCAGCCAGGTGGGTGTACCACATCCCACTCAGCCGGATGGGTGGACCAAATTTCACTGGGCCAGGTGGGTGCACCACATCTTACTCAGCCGGATGGGTGGACCAAATTTCACTGGGCCAGGTGGGTGCACCACATCTTACTCAGCCAGGTATATTCACCAAATCCCTCTTAGCCAGGTGGTTGCACCATATCCTACTCAGCCTGACTGGTACACCACATCCCACTGAGTGAGGTGGGTGCCCAACAACCCTATCAGCCAGGTGAATGCACCATATCCCATTCAGCCAGTTGGAAGCATCACATCCCACTCAGCCAGGTGGTTGCACCACATCCTACTCACCTAGACGGGTGCACCACATCTCACTCAACCAGGTGGGCGCACCATAGCCCACTTTGCTAGTCGGGTACAACATATCCCTCATACACAAATGGTTGCACTACATCCCACTCAGCCAGCTGGATGCATCACATCCCACTCCCCCAGTTGGGTTCACCACATTCTACTTAGCCTGGTAGGTGAACCACATCCTATTCAGCAAGGTGGACACATTACATCCCATTCAGCAAGGCGGGTACACTACATTCCATTCAGCCAGATGGTTGCACCATATCCCACTCAACGAAGTGGGTGCACTATATCCCAATCAGCCAGTTGAGTGCACCACATACAACTCAGCCATGTGAGTGCGCCACATCACACTCAGCCAGGTGGGCACACCAAATCCTACTTAGCCAGTTGGGTGCACCAGATCCCAGTAAGCCAGGTTGATGCACCACATTCTACTCAGCCAGGTGGGTTCACCATATCCCACTCAGCCATGTGGGTGCCCCACGCCCCATTCAGGCAGTTGGGTACACCAAATCCCACTGAGCAAAGTGGGTACACAACATACCACTTTGCTCGGCGGGAACGCCACATCCCATTTAGCCAGCTGGGTGCACAACATCCCACTCAGCCAGGTGGGTGTCCCACATCCCACTCAATCAGGTGGGTGCACCGCATTCCACTGAGCCAGGTGGGTGCACCACATCCCACTCAGCCCGGTAAGAGCATCTAATCCCTCTCAGCCAAGTGGTTGCATCATATCCCACTCATCCAGATGCGTGCACCACTCCCACACAGCCAGGTGGGTGCACTACATCCCATACAGGCGGGTGGATGTACCACATCCCACTCAGATGGGTAGATGCACCACATTTCACTAAGGCAGGTGGGTGCACCACATCCCACTCAGTCAGATATATGCACCAAATCCCTCTCAGCCAGATAGCTACACCATATCCTACTTAGATTGACTGGTACATCACATCCTCTCTGGAGGGTAGGTGTCCAACACCCAAGTCAGCCCGATGGATGCACTATATCCCACTCAGCCAGACGGGTGCATCACATCCCACTCGCCAAGGTAGTTGCGCCACATCCCACTCAATCAGGTGGGTGCACCACATCCCACTTTGCTAGGCGGATACACCACATCCCTCTGAGCCAGGTGGGTGCACACATCCCTCTGAGCCAGGTGGGTGCACACATCCCACTTAGCCATTTGGGTGCATCACATCCCTCTCAGTTACGTTGGTGCACCACATTCCACTGTGCCTGGTGGGTGCACCATATCCCACTCGGCGAAGTGGGTACACCATATACCACACAGTCAGGATGTGCGCAGCATCCATGTCAGCAATGTGTGTGTGCCACATCCCACGCAGCCAGGTTGGTGTACCATATCCTACTCAGCTAGGTGGGTGCACCATGTTCAAGACAGCCATGGGTGTGCACTACAACCCACTCAGGCAGGTGTTTACACCGAATCCCATTCAGCGAGGTGGGTGCACCATATCCCACTTTGCTCAGCGGGTACACAACATCCCTTTCAGCCAGGTGGGTGCACAACATGCCACTCAGCCAGATGGGTGTACCACATTCCACTCTGCCAGTTTGAAGTACCACATTTCAACAAGATAGGTAGGTGCACCAAATCCCATTCAGCCAAGTGGGTGCACCACGTTCCACCCAGTCAGTTGGACGCACCACATCCCACTGAGCCAGGTGGGTGCACCACATCTAATGCAGTCAGGTGGGTGCACTATATCCCACTCAGCCAGTTGAGTGCATCACATTCAACTCAGCCATGTGGGTGTGCCACATCACACTCAGCCAGGTTGGCGCATCACATCCCACTTAGCCAGTTGGGTGCACCAGACCCTTGGAAGCCAAGTTGGTGGATCACATCATGCCCAGCCAGGTGGGGTCACCATATTCCACACAGCCATGTGGGTGCACCACACCCCATTCAGCCAAGTGGGTACGCAAAATTCCATTCAGCGAGGTGGGTGCACCACATAACACTTTGCTCGGCGGGTACAACACATCCGATTCAGACAGGTGAGTGCATCACATCCCCACTCAGTCAGGTGGGTGCAACACATCCAACTCAGCCAGATGGGTGCATCACATCCCATTCAGCCAGGAGGGTTCAACACATTCCACTGTGCCAGGTTGGTGAACCATATCCCACTTGGCGAAGAGGGTGAACCATATCCCACTTAGCGAAGAGGGTGCACCATATTCCACTAAGTCAGGTTTGTGCGCCATATTCTTCTCAGCCAGGTGGGTGTACCATGTCCTACTCATCCATGGAGTTGAGCCACAACCCACTCAGCCAGGTGGGTACACCAGATCCCATTCAGCGAGGTGAGTACACTGCATCCCATTTTGCCATATGGGTGCACAATATTCTACTCAACCAGGTGGATGTACCATATCCCACTCAGACATGTGGGCGCACCACATCCCATTCAGCCAGGTGGGCGCACCACATCCCACTCATTCAGTTGGATGCACCACATCCTATTCAGCCATGTGGGTGCACCACATCTCATTAGTCAGGTGGATGCATCACATCCCATTCGTCCAGATGGGTGCACTACATCCCACTCAGCCAGGTAAGTGCACTGCATCCCACTCAGCCAGGTGAGTACACCCCAATTCAGTCAACTAGGTGGGTGCACCATACCCCACTCAGCCAATTGGATGCACCACATCCAACTCAGCCAGGTGGGTGCACCACTCTTCATTCAGGAAGGTGCTCACCACATCCCACTCAGCCATGTGGTGCACCACACCTCACTCAATCAGTTGAGTAGACCCAATCCCACTCAGTCAGTTAAGTAGACCCAATCCCACTCAGCCAGGTGGGTGTACCATATCCCACTCAGGCAGATTGGCGCACCTAATCCCATTCAGCCAGGTGGGTGTACCACATCCCACTCAGCCAGGAGGGTACAACACATTCCACTGATCCAAGTGGGTGCACCACATCCTACTCAGCCAGATATGTGTACCAAATCCCTCTCAGCCAGGTGGTTGTACCATATCCTACATAACCTGACTGACACAATATATCCCATTCATCCAGGCGGATGTATTACATCCCACTCAGCCAGTTGGGTACACTACATCCCACTCCCTTGATTGGGTGCATCACATGTCACTCAACCAGGTGGGTGCACCACATCCCACTTTGCCAGGTGGGGACACCACATCCCTCTCAAACAGATGGTTGTACCACATCCCACTCAGCCAGGTGGTTACACCACATTCCACTCAGCCAGACGGGTACAACACATCCAACTATGCCAGGTATGTGCACCAAATCCCTCTCAGCCAGGTGGTTGCACCATATCCTACTCAGCCTGACTGGTACACCACATCCTACTCAGAAAGGAGAGTGCCCAACATCCCAATCAGCCAGGTGAATGTACCATATACCATTCAACCAAGCGAATGCTTCACATCCCACTCAGCCAGGTGTCTGAGTGCACTACATCCTACTCACATAGGTGGGTGCACCAAATCTCACTCAATCAGGTCGTTGCACCGCATCCCACTGTGCTAGACGGGTACACCACATCTCTTTTAGACAGATGGTTGCACTACATCTCACTCAGCCAGCTGGGTGCATCACATCCCACTCACCCAGGTATGTGCACCACTTCCCACTCAGCCAGGTGGGTTTACAACATTCTACTTAGTCAGGTGGGTAAACCACATCCCACTCAGCAAGGTGAACATATTACATCCCATTCAGCAAGGTGAACACATTACATCCCATTCAGCAAGGTGGACACACTACATTCAATTCAGCCAGATGGTTGCACCATATCCCACTCAGCGAAGTGGGTGTACAATATCCCATTCAGCCAGTTGAGTGCACCATATCCAAATCAGCCAATTAGGTGCGCCACATCACACTCAGCAAGGTGGGCGCACCACATCCCACTTAGCCAGTTGGTTGCACCGGATCCCAGTAAGCCAGGTTGGTGCATCCTACTCAGCCACGTGGGTTCACCATGATCCACACAGCCATGTGGGTGCACTACAGCCCATTCAGCCGGGTGGGTACACCAAAATCCCATTCAACGAGGTGGGTGCACCACATACCACTTTGCCCGGCGGGTACACCACATCCCATTCAACCAGGTGGGTGCACAACATTCCACTCAGCCAGGTGAGTGCACCACATCCCACTCAGCCAGTTGGATGCACTACATCCTACTCAGCCAGGTGGGTGCACTACATCCCAATCAGCCAGCTAGATGCACCACATCCTACTCAGAGAGGTGGGTGCACTACATTTCATTCAGCCAGGTGGGTGTACCACATCCCACTCAGCCGGGTGGGTGCACCACATTCCATTGAGCAAGGTATATGCGCCAAATCTCTCTTAGCCACGTGGTTTCACCATATCATACTCAGCCTTACTGGTACACCACATCCCACTCAGCAGGGTGGGTACTCAACAACCCTACTCAGCCCAGTGGATGCACCATATCCCACTCAGCCAGGTGGATGCATCACATCCCACTCAACCAGGTGGGCGCACCACATCCTACTAACTGAGGTAGGTGCACCACAATCCACTCAACCAGGTGGGTGCACCACATCCCAGGTTAGGTGGGTACACCACATATATGTCAGAACGATTGTTACACTATATCCCACTCAGCCAGCTGGGTGCATCACTTCCCACTCAGCAAGGTGGGTGCACCACATTCCAACGTGCTAGGTGGGTGCACCATATCACACTCAGCGAAGTGGGTGCATCATATCCGACTCACTCAGGTGGGTGTGCTACACCCATCTTAACCATGTGGGTGCGCCACATCCCACTCAGCCAGGTTTATGCACCATATCCTACTCAGCCAGGTGGATACACCGTATCCCACTCAGCCATGGGGGTGTACCTCACGCCACTCAGCCATGTGGCACACCAAATCCCACTCAATGAGGTGGGTGCACCACATCCCACTTTGCTCGGCGGGTACACCACATCCCTTTCAGCCAGGTAGGTGCACGACATCCCACCCAGCCATTTAGATGTACCACATCCCATTCACTTGGGTCGGCGCACCACATCCCATTCACAGAGGTGAGTGCACCACATCTCACTCAGCCAGGTATGTGTACCAAATCCCTCTCAGCCCGGTGGTTGCACTACATCCTACTCTGCCTGATTTGTACACCACATCCCACTCAGCAAGGTGGGTTCCCAACATCCCAATCACCCAGGTTGATGCACCGTATCCCATTCTGCCAGGCGGATGCATCACATCCCACTCAGCCAGGTGGATGCACCACATCTCACTCACCTTAGTAGGTGCACCATACCTCACTCAACCAGGCGGCTGCCCCACATCCCACTTTGCTAGGCAGGTACACCACATCCCTCTCTGACAGATGGTTGCACCACATCCCACTCAGCCAGGTGGTTGCGCCATATCCTACTTAGCTTGACTGGTACACCACATTCCACTCATCAAGGTGAGTGCCCAACATCCCAATCATCTATGTGAATGTGCCATATCCCACTCAGCCAGTCAGACGTGTCACCTCCCACTCAGCCAGTTGCGTGCACCAAGTCCTACTCACTTAGATGGGTGCACCACATCTCACTCAACCAGGTGGGTGCACCACATCACACTTTGCTAGGCAGGTACACCACATCCCTCTTAGAGAGATGGTTGCAATACATCCAACTCAGCCAAGTAGGTGCATCACATCCCACTCACCCAGGTGGGTTCACCACTTCCCACTTAGCTAGGTAGGTGAACCACATAACACATAACATCCCATTCAGTAAGGTGGGTATACTACATCCCATTTAGCCAGATGGTTGCACCATATCCTACTCAGCGAAGTGGGTGCACTATATCCCACTCAGCCAGTTAAGTGCACCACATACAACTCAGCCATGTGGGTGCGCCACATCACACTCAGCCAGGTGGGCACACCACATTCCACTTAGCCTGGTGGGTGCACCAAATACCATCAAGTGAAGTGGATACACCGCATGCCACTTTGCTTAGTGGGAACACCACATCCCCTTCAGTCAGGTGGGTGCACAACATCCCACTCAGCCAGGCGGGTGTACCACATCCCACTCAGCCGGGTGGGTGCACCACATTCCACTGAGCCAGGTGGGTGTACAACATCCCACTTAGATAGGTATGAGCACCAAATCCCTCTCAGCCAGGTGGGTGCACCATATCCGACTCATCAAGGTGGGTGCACAACATCCCACTCTGCCAGGTGGGTGCACTATATCCCATACAGCCAGATAGGTCTACCACATCCCACTCAGCCGGGTGGATGCACCACATTCCACTGAGCCAGGTGGGTGCACCACATCCCACTCAGCCAGGTATAAGCACCAAATCCTTCTCAGCCAGGTGGTTGCACCACATGCTACTCAGCCTGACTGGTATACCACATCCCTCTCAGCAAGGTAGGTGCCCAACATCCCAATCAGCCCAGTGGATGCACCATATCCCACTTAGCCAAGCGGATGCCTCACATCCCACTCAACCAGTTGGACGCACCACATCCTACTCACCAAGGTATGTGCGCCACATCCCACTCAACTAGGTGGGGGCACCACATCCCAGTTTGCTAGGCGAGTACACTACATACCTGTCAGACAGATGGTTACACCACATCCCACTAAGCCAGATGGGCGCACCCATCCCACTCAGCCAGGTGGGTGCATCACATCCAACTCAGTCAGCTGGGTGCATCGCATCCCACTCAGCCAGGTGGGTGTAACACATTCCGCAAAACCAGGTGGATGCACCATATCCCACACGGTGAAGTGGGTGAACCATATACCACTCAGTCAGGTGGGGGCGCAACATCCATCTCAGCCATATGGGTGCGCCACATCCCACTCAGCCGTGGAGTTGCACCACAACCCACTCAGGCAGGTGGGTACACCAAATCCCATTCAATGAGGTGGGTATACCACATCCCACTTTGCTCGGCGGGCATACCACATCCCTTTCAGTCAGGTGGGTGCACAAGATCCCATTCAGCCAGGTGGGTGCACCACATCCCACTCAGCCATTTGGATATACCACATCCCACTCAGCCATTTGGATATACCACATCCCACTCAGCCATTTGGATATACCACATCCCACTCAGGCATTTGGATATACCACATCCCACTAAGACAGGTAGGTGCACCACATCCCATTCAGACAGGTGGGTACACCACCTCCCGCTCTATCAGTTGGATGCAACACTTCCCACTGAGCCAGGTGGGTGCATTCATCCCACTCAGCCAGGTGGGTGCATTCATCCCACTCAGCCAGGTGGGTGCACCACACCCCACTTAACCAGGTGGGTGCACCACACCCCACTCAACCAGGTGGGTGTACTATATCCCATTCAGCCAGGTGGGTGCTCATATGTATGTTTTCTCTCACCTCCTTATCCTTGTTGCCCTCACCATAGCCCGCCCTCTCCATGTGCCGTGTTACAGTTCGCTCTTCCATATTTTCTCGTAACCTTTGACATCTGAAATATAAGGAGGTTGAGGGTGAGGAAGTTCTGGTCTCGATCCTTTGATCCAGTCTTCCACCTTCAGCTAGGAAGTCATTCTTCCCTTTCACACGATTTTTCCTTCGACTTTCTTCCCTCGCACACCATTACATTCCATTTACCGAAGCAAAAGTCAGTCTGTATCGAAGATATTCTGAAAATTGCATTCCTGTGTTGCAGTCGATCCCATCACTGTGAATGTTGTACCTCGTCATGCACATCTTATGCGTCTCCCAACCACAAATGTGATATACAGGCTAGACATGAACTGTGTCCCCACCACCTGTTCTGTATCGCCACAGCCTGGGCATGACTGTACTCCCGAGCACGGTCCTGTGCCTTATCACATTATGTGCCACAGATCACTATAACTGCTGTCTCTCACATCTGATTTTATTTCTCTATCTTGCAGGGTCCTGATGGCGGTTCTTCTAGCTGCTTCCATATTTTATTTGATTCTGATGACTATCTTGTAAGCCACCTTGATTCAAACCTTACCTGGCTCTCATGATTACTTTTCTAAGGGCTTTCTATCTTGTCTATTCCAGATGATAATCTTCTATCTTACCCGACCCTGATCGTCATTTCTCTAGTTGCTTCATTAACGTGCTGGACTCAGATTGCTACTTCCATAACCTTACCAGCTGGGATGATCATCTCCCTGGCTGCTGCCTACCTGCTCCTGCCCTAATGTTATTCCTAGCTTCCCCTGCCTCTCTCGGACCTTGATGCTATTTTTCAACTCATTAAGTTTTCTACAATATCGTCCTATGAATCAGGTAAAAAGAATGATAGATGTAAGATGGTATAAGGATGGAAGCGTAGAAAGAAATTCTGGCACAGAAGAATTAGGTTGTTGCTTTCATAGTGATCCTCCGTACATGTCACTCAGGTGGGAATGCTGGATCAACAAAACTCCGCAAGCAATTTTCTTGGACTATCAAAAGTCATATGAACTCCCAGTACCTACATTACCCTCATTCCTATTTGCCTGATTTCTGGTACTTCCATCCCTACTTCATCAAACGATTGTTAAATTCTTATTTGTTACTTGTCTAGAACAAGTTATCGCTGAGAAATAGTACAAATATTGTTGCAAAATTATGTAGTCGAGAAAGCGATAAAAAAGGCACATCGTACAAAAGGTTGATCTGTATTTGAACCAGCGTTAATGACTGAACTGGTGTTGAGATTTTTATTTGTGATAACAGGTAAAGAAGAAAGAAAGAAAGAAAGAAAGAAAGAAAGAAGTTGAAGTGTGACAAAGCAGCTGGAGTGGATGGATTGCAGTTGAGTTACACAAGACTGCAGGTGACACTGTTGTTGACAAGTTAGTCAGGATTTCCACTGCATGTTGTAAAGGCCAAGATGATGGGTTAGACTCAGGACAGGTCGAATGCATATATGGCGTTCTCCGACTTAACAAGTCTTCCAATCTGGCCTTAAAACCA
>JAUUDY010086051.1:0-14478 GCA_032361765.1 Panulirus inflatus
CGTTCTCCACACCCCAACCTTCCCCGCGTCTAAACCTTCCCCACAACCCAGCCTTCCCCACACATTAACCTTTCCCACTTCCCCATTGTCCCCCACGTTCCCATCCTTCTCCATGTCCCAGCCTCTCCCTAAACTCTAACCTTCTCTAAGTCCCAAATTTCCCACACCCTAATATTCCCCCACCTCCCAACCTTCCCCACACCCGAACCTTTCCCACACACCAACCTTCTGCATACCTCAACCTTCCCCACACCCCAGCATTCCCAACACTCCAACCTTCGACACGCCCAAAGCTTCCCCACACTCCAACCTTCCTCACACACCACCCTTCCCCACGTTCTAACCCTCCCACAACCCAACCTTCGCACACCCCAACCTTCCCCAAACATTAACTTTCCCCAAAGACCAATCTTCCCCACACCCCAACATTCCCCACACCTCAACCTTCTCCATACCACAGACTTTCCCACACCCCAACCTTTCTCTTACCTCAACTTTCCCCAGACCCCAGCCTTCCCCATACATCAGCCTTCCCCACACCCCAACCTTACCCACGTCTCAACCCTTCCCATACCCAAACCTTCCTTATACCTCAATCTTCCCCACACCCTAGCCTCCCCCACACCCCGAGCCTTCCCTATACCACAACCTTACCCATGTCCCAACCTTACCCACACCCAAACCTTCATCATACCTTAACCTTCCCAGACCCCAACTTCCTCATACCTAAATCTCCCCCACATCCCAACCTTTCCCACACCTGAACCTTCTCGACACATCCAACCTGCCTGATATCTCGACACTCATCCTTCCCGATACACCCAACCTTCCCTACGCACACCCAGCCTTTTCGATATCTTAATCTCCCAGCACATCTAAACTTTCCCACATACTCATCTTGCTCAATATTCACATCTTCCCTACATACCCATCCTTCCTCACCATACCCCAAACTTTCCCACATACCTAACATCCACACACACACACACACACACCAACACTCTAATTTTATACACGTCCCAAACCTCCCTTGCACCCCAACCTTCCCCACATCTCAACCTTCCCCACAACTCGATCTTTCAACACATTTGGTCTTCCTCAAAGATCAGCCTTTCCCACATTCTGTTCTCATACATCCTACCTCACCCATGTACACAATCTTTCCTAAATTCCAGCCCACACCACATAACCAGCCATTCCCCACACATCCAATCTCCTAAACAGCCTAAACAGCCCTAAATCTCCAACTTTCTCCACACCCAATCGTGTCCCTCACACAAACGTCCCCATACACCCGAACATTCCTCACATCAAACATCCACATCCCACTAGTCTAGCTCTTTATATTCACTGGCATCCCACTGGGAATTTCAAATCATATCTTAAAAAAAAAAGTTTAAATAAATTGCGTGGTTTGACGAACTTGAAAAATTCTAAAATGCTTTTTTAATTACTTCCGGACTGTACACTAATTGGCTCAGTGGAAATAATCTGAAAAATATGCTAGTCCCATTTATCCTAAATTCAACTGACCTGCTTATCAAAGTTTTCCGTTTTCACAGTCTAACAGAATAATAATGGATTATATCATCTATCAAATTATGAAAAGGATATGATTAGGATATGGCTGTGTTACCGGACCAGGAAGAGTGACAGCTATGTTGCCGGAGAGGGAGGAATGCTAGCTGTGTTACCACACCGGGAGGATTGCTAGCTGTGTTACCAGGTTGGAAGGAGTGCTAGCTGTATTACCAGTCCGGGAGGAGTGGTAGCTGTGCTACCAGACCGGGAGGAGTACTACTGTGTTAACAGATCGTGGAAGTGCAAGCTATATTACCAGACCAGGAGTGCTAGCTGTGCACCCAGACCGGGAGGAGTGCAAGCTGTATTACCAGATCGGGAGGAGTGCTATCTGTGTTACCAGACTGACAGTATTACTAGTTGTGTTACCAGACAGGGAGAAGTGCTAGCTGTATTATCAGACCGGGAGCAGTGATGGACGTGTTACCAGAACGGGAGTGCTAACTGTGTTATCAGACAGGGAGGAGTGCTAACTATATTACCAGACTAGGAGGAGTGCTAGCTGTGTTACCAGATTTGAAGGAGGGCTAGCTGTGTTACGAGATGGAGGTGGGTGGGTGGGGGGGGGGGGGTTAGCCGGGTCCCCAGATTAGGAGGAGTGTTAGCTGTGTTACCAAACCAGGAAGAATGCTTGCTGTGTTAGAAAATTGGGATGAGTGCTAGCTGTGTCATCGGATGCGGAGGAGTGCTAGCTTTGTTACCAGATCGGGAGGAGTGCTAGTTGTTTCATCAGACCGAGAGGAGAGCTAGCTGTTTCATTAGACCGGGAGGAGTGCTATCCGTGTTAAGAGATGGAGAGGTGTGCCCATTGTGTTACTTGATAGGGAGGAGTGCTAGCTGTGTTACCAGATTGGGAGGAGTGCTATCGGTGTTACTAGATCGGGAGGAGTGCTATTTGTGTTACAAGATTAGAGGGAGTGCTCATGGTGCTACTAGATCGGGAGGAGTGCTAGCTGTGTTATCATATCGGGAGGAATGCTAGCTTTGTTACCAGACCAGAAAAAGTGGTAGCTGTGTTACCTGACCGGGTGGAATGGTAGCTATGTTACCAGATACGTAGGAGTGGTAGTTGTGTTGCCAGATACAGATAAGTGCTAGATGTGTTACTAGATCGGGTGGGGTGCTAGATGTGTTACCAACGAGGGAGGAGTGCTAGCTGTGTTTCCAGACCGGGAGGAGTACTTGTTGTGTTAGGAGATTGGGAGGGGTGCTAACAGAGTTATTAAACCGGAAGGAATGATAGCTTTGTTACCAGATAGGGAGGAGTGCTAGCTGTGTTACCAGACTTTGAGGAGTGCTTGTTCTGTTAGAAGATCGGGAGGATTATTTGCTGCGTTGCCACACCGAAAGCATTGCTGCCTCTGTTATCAGATCAGGGAAGAGTGCTAGCGGTGTTACAGGGCCAGTAGAAATGCTAGCTATGTTACTAGACAGGAGGAGTGCTAGCTGTGTTATCAGACCGGGATGAGCGTTAGCTGTGTTACAGACCGTGAGGAGTGCTTGCTGTGTTAGAAGATCGGGAGGAGTGCTAGCCCTGATACCAAATCGGGAAGAGTGCTAGCTGTGCCACAAGATCGGGAGGAATGTTAGCTGTGTTACGAGATCGGGAGAAACACTAGGTATGTTACTAGACGGTAGGAGTGCTCGCATCCTTACCAGATCGAGAGGAGTACTTGCTGTGTTAGAAGATCGGGATGAGTGCTAGCTGTGTTACCGAACAGGGAGGAGTGCTAGCTTTGTTACCAGATCGGAGGGAGTGCTAGCTGTTTCCTAAGACCGGTAGGAGTGTCATCTGTGTTACCTGACTGGACGGAGTGCTAGTTGTGTTACCAGATCAGGAGGAGTGCTGTCTGTTACGAAGTTGGAAGGATTGCTTTTTGAGTTACTAGATCGCGAGGAGTGCTAGCTGTGTTACCAAATCAGGAGGAGTGCTAGCTATGTTACCACATCGGGAAGAGTGCTAGGTTTGCTACCAGACCGGAAGAAGTTCTAGCTATGTTACCTGACCGGGTGGAGTGCTAGCTATGTTACCAGATACGTAGGAGTGGTAGTTGTGTTGCCACATACGGAGGAGTGCTAGCTGCATTACTAGATCGGGAGGAATAGCAGCTGTGTTACCAGATTGGGAGAAGTGTTTTCTGTGTTACTATACCGGGAGGAGTGTTTGCTGTTTTAGAAGATCGGGAGGAGGATTAACTATGTTACCAGAACGGAACGAGTGATATCTCTGCTACCATATCGGTAGAAGTGCTTGCTGTGTTACCTTATGTGGAGGAGTGCTAGCCGTGTTACCAGATCAGAAGGAGTGCTAGTTATGTTACCAGGTCGGGAGGAATGCTAGTTGTGTTACGCGATAGGGCTGAATGTTAGCTGTGCTACCGTATCGAGAGGATTCCTAGCTGCGTTACCAACCTGGAAGGAATGTTAGCTTTCGGGAGGAACGCTAGTTGTTTTACCAGAAAGGTAGGAGTGCTAGCTCTGTTACCAGATCGGGAAAAGTACAAGTTGTGTTACGACAAAGGTATGAGTGCTGGCTGTGCTACCCAGATCAGGAGGAGTGCTAGCTGTGTTACCAGATACGGAGGAGGTTAACTGTATTACAAGACCGGTAAGAGTGTTGGCTGGGTTACCGAACAGGAAGGAGTGCTAGCTGTGTTACAAGATCGGGAGGAGTGCTATCTGTGTACCAGACCGGGCGGAGTGCTAACTTCTTACCAGATCGGGAGAAGTGCCAGCTCTGTTACCAGATCGGGAAGAATGCTAGCTGTGTTACAAGATCGGGAGGAATGCTAGCTGTGTTACCAAATCGGTAGGAGCACTAGGTGTGTTACTAGACCGGGAGGAGTGCTAGCATTCTTACCAGGTCGGGAGAAGTGCTAGCACTGTTACCAGATCGGGAAGAATGCTAGCTGTGTTACAAGATCGGGAGGAGCACTAGGTGTGTTACTAGACCGGGAAGAGTGCTAGCATTCTTACCAGGTCGGGAGGAGTGCTTGCTGTGTTAGAAGATCGGGATGAGCGCTAGCTGTGTTACTGGACAGGGAGGAGTGCTAGCTTTGTTACTAGATTGGGCGGAATGCTAGCTGTTTCATCAGACCGGGAGGAGTGTTAGCCGTGTTACCTGACTGGGAGGAGTGCTAGCTGTGTTACCTGATTTGGAGGAGTGCTATCTGTGTTACGAAATTGAGAGGAGTGCTCATTGTGTTACTAGATAGGGAGGAGTGCTAGCTGTATTACAAGCTCGGGAGGAGTGCTAGCTATGTTACCATATCGGGAGAAGTGCTAGCTGTGTGTTCTGACCAGATGGAATACTAGCTATGTTACCAGACACGTAGGAGTGGTAGTTATATAACCAGATACGGAGAAGTGCTAGCTATGTTACCATATCAGGAGGGGTGCCAGGCGTGTCACCAGATCGGGAAGAGCGCAACCTGTTTTACCAGATCGGGAATAGCGTTATCTGTGTTACCAGACTGGGAGCAGTGCTTGCTGTATTAGAAGATCGGGATTAGTGTTAGCTGTGTTACTAGACGGGTAGGAGTGCTAGCTGTGTTACTTTATTAGGAAAAGTGCTAACTGTGTTACCAAATCGGGTGTAGGGATAGATGTATTCCCAGACAGGGAGGAGTGCTGGCTGTGTTACCAGACTGGGAGGAGTACTTGCTGTGTTAGAAGATCGAGAGGAGTGCTAACAGTGTTACCAGACCGAGAGGAATGATAGCTTTGTTACCAGATCGGGAAGAGTGTTAGTTTTGTTAACAGTACGGGAGGAGCGCTAGCTGTGTTACCGGACAGGGAAGAGTGCTAGCTGTGTTACCTGATTGAGAGGATGGTAGCTATGTTACCAGACTGAGAGGAGTGCCAGCTGTGTTACCAGCTCGGGAGGAGGGGTAGCTGTGTTACCAGATCGTGAGGGGTGCTAGTACTGTTAGCATATATCGAGGAGTGCTACCAGTGTTACCAGATGGGTAGGAGTACTGTGTTATTAGATTAGAAGTGCTAGCTTTGTTACCAGATCGGAAAGAGAGATAGATGAGCTACCTATGTATATTACCAAATTAGAATGAGTGCTAGCTATGTTACCAGACCGGGAGGAGTGTTAGCTGACTTACGAGATTAGGAGTACTCATTGCGGTACACATAGGGAGGAGTGCTAGCTGTGCTTCAAAATCGGGAGGAGTTCTAGCTCTGTTACCAGATCGGGAGGATAGATAGCTGTGTTACCAGATCGAGTTTAGTGCTAACTGTGTTAACAGATTAGGAAGAGTGCTAGATGTGTTAACGGACGGGGAGGAGTGCTTGCTATGTTGCCAGACCAGGAGAAGTGCTAGCTGAGTTACCAGATCGGGAGGCGTGCTATCTCTGTTACCAGGCCGGGAAAAGTGCTAGCTGTGTTACCAGATCTGGAGGAGTGCTAGGTGTGTTACGAGATCCGGATGGGTGCTAGCTCTCTTACCAGGCCGGGAGAAGTGTTTGCTCTGTTAGAAGATCGAAAGGAGTGCTAGCTGTGTTACCAGAACGGAAGGAGAGCTAGCTGTGTTGTCAGACTGTGGGAAGTTCTAGTTTTCTTACCCGATCGGGAGGAGTGATACCGGTGTTTCCAGATCAGGAGGAGTGCTAGCTGTGTTACCAGATCGGAAGAAGTGCTAGCTGTGCTACCAGCCAGGGGGGAGAGCTAGCTGTGTTACCAGATCAGGAGAAGTACTAGCTGTGTTACCAGATCGAGTATAATGCTCGCTGTTTTACCAGACAGAGAAGAGTGCTTGTTGTGTTACCAAATCGGTGAGGAAGTTATCTAATTTACTAGCTCTGTTAACAGACCGGGCAGGACGTTAGCTGTGTTGCCAGATCGTAAGGATCACTGGCTTTGTTACCAGATCAGGAGGAGTGCTAGTTGTGTTACCAGATCGGGAGGAGTGCTAGTTGTGTTGCCAGATCGGGAGGAGTGCTAGCTGTGTTTCCAGATGGGGAGGATTACTGGTTGTGTTACCAGACCGGAAAGGGTGCTAACTGTGCTAGAAGATCGGAGGGATTGCTGTCTGTGTTACCAGATCGGGAGGAGTGCAGTATGTGTTACCAAGCCGGGAAGAGTGCTAGCTGTTTTAGCAGATGGTGAGGAGTGTTTGCTGTGTTACCAGATCGGAAGGATTACTGACTGTGTTACCAGATCAAAGGAGTACTAGCTGTGTTACTAGATCATGAAGATTGCTAGCTGTGTTACCAGATCGGGAGGAGTGCTGGATGTGTTAACATACAAAGAGGAGCGCTCGCTTTGTTACCAGATCAGGAAGAGTGCTAGTTGTGTTACCAGATCAGGAAGAGTGCTAGTTTTGTTACCAGATCGGAAGAATTACCAGCTGTGTTTCCAGATCAGGAGGAGCACCTGCCGTGTTACCAGATCATGAGAAGCACTGGCTGTGTTTCTAGATCAACAGGAGTCCTAGATGTGTTAACAGACGGGGAGGAGTGTTCTCTGTGTTAACAGACCGGAAGGAATTCTTGTTGTGTTACCAGACCAGTAGGATTCTAGCTATGTTAGCAGACTGGGCAGAACGTTAGCTGTGTTGCCAGACCGACAGGATTCTTGGTGTATTAATAGATCGGGAGGAGTGTTAGCTGTGCTTCCAGATAGGGAGGATTGCTAGCTGTGTTACCAGACTGGGAGTAGTGTTAGTTGTGTTACCAGATAGGGAGGAGTGCTAGATGTGTTACCAAACCGGGAGGTGTGTTATTTGTGTTGCCAGACCGGGAAGAATGCTGGCTGTGTTGCCAAACCGGAAGGTATGCTAACTGTGTTACCGGATCGGAAGGAATTCTGGCTTTGTTACCAGATCAGGAGGAATGCTATCTCTGTTACCAGACCGGGAGGATTGTTAGGTATGTTATCAGATCGAGAGGAGTGCTAGCTATGTTATCAGATCGGGAGGAGTGCTAAGTGTGTTTCCTGATGGTGAGGAGTTCTTGCTGTGTTGCCAGATCTGAAGGAGTGCTGGCTGTGTTACCAGATGGGAAGGGGTGCTAGCTGTGTTACCAGACCGGCAGAATTGCTAACTGTATTACAAGATCGGAAGGATTGCTTATTGTGTTACCAAACCGGGAGGAGGAGTGTTAGCTGTTTTACCAGATGGTGTAGAGTGCTACCTGTGTTACCAGATCAGAAGAAATCCTGACAAAACCAGATCGGGGGGATTACTAGTTGTGTTACCAGATCATGAGGAATTTTAGCTGTGTTACCAGATCGGAAGGAGTTTTAGATGTGTTGACAGACGGGGAAGAGTGCTCGCTGTGTTAATAGACTGGGAGGAATGCTCGTTGTGTTACCAGACCGAAAAGATTCCAGCTGTGTTAATAGATCGGGAGGAGAGTTTGCTGTTTTACCAGACATGGAGGGTTGGTAGCTGTGTTACCAGATTGGAAGGAGTGTTAGCTGTGTTACCAGACCGATAGGAGTGCTATCTGTGTTACCAGACCGGGAGGAGTGCTGGCTGTGTTACTAGATGAGGAGAAGTGCCAGCTGTGTTACCAGATCGAGAGCATTGCTGGCTGTGTTACCAGATCGGAAGGGTTACTGGCTGTATTACCAGGTTGGGAGGAGTGCCAGTTAAGTTACCAGCTCGCGAGTAGTGCTAGGGGTGTTACCAAATAGACGGGAGTGTTAACTGTGTTATCAGATCGGGAGGAGTGCTATATCTGTTACCAGACCAGGAGGATTGCTATCAGTGTTACCGGATAGAGACGAGTGCTAGCTATTATACGAGATCGGGTAGGGTACTAGCCGTGTTCCCAGATTGGGAGGAGTGCTAGATGTGGTACCAGATCAGAAGGATTGCGGCTATGTTACTAGATCGGGAGGAATGCTAGCTGTGCTATCAGACTTGTTACAAGATCGGAAAGATTGCTGTCTGTATTACCAGACAGAAAGAAGTGCTATATGTGTTACCAGAAAGAGAGGAGTGCTATTTGTTTTACCAGATGGTGAGGAGTGCTAGCTGTGTTACCAGATGGTGAGGAGTGCTAGCTGTGTTACCAGATGGTGAGGAGTGCTAGCTGTGTTACCAGATGATGAAGAGTGCTAGCTGTGTTACCAGATCGGAAGGACTGCTGACTGTGTTACCAGATCATGAGGAGTGCTAGATGTGTGTTTAACAGACGGGGAGGAGTGCTCGTTGTGTTACCAGACCTCAAGGAACTCTACCTGTGTTACCAGACCGAGAGGATTCTAGGTGTGTCAATAGATCGGGAGGAGTGATATCTGTGTTACCGCACAGGGAGGATTGCTAGCTGTGTTACCAAACCGACAGGAGTACTAACTGTGTTACCAGACAGGGATGAGTGCGAGCTGTGTTACCAAACCGGGAGGGGTGTTATCTCTCACCAAACCGGGAGGAGTGCTGGCTGTATTACCAGATCGGAAGGAATCCTGGGTTTATTACCAGATCGGGAGTGCCACCTATGTTGCCAGACCGGGAGGAGTGCTAGTTGTTTTACAAGGTGGTGAGAGGTAGTCGGTGTGTTTCTAGGTGGGGAAGAGTACTACCTTTGTTACCAGTTCGGTAAGAGTGCTAGCTGTGTTATCAGATCAGCAATAATGCTATCTCTGTAACCAGACCGGGAGTATTACTAGCTATGTTACGAGATCAGTAGGAGTAATGGCTGTATTACTTGATCGGGAGTGTTGCTAACCATGTTCTCTGACTGGGAGGAGTTGTAGCTCTGTTACCAGATCAGGAGGAGTACTAACTGCGTTTCCAGATGGTGAGGAGTGCTGGCTGTTTTACGAGATCCGAAGGAGTGCTAGCTGTGTTACCAGACCGGGAGGAGTGCTAGCTGTGTTGCCAGATCGGAAGGATTGCTGGCTGTGTTACCAGATCGGGAGAAGTGCCAGATATATTAACAGACGGGGAAGAGTGCCCCCTGTGTTAACAGACCAGGAGGAATGTTCTTTGAGTTACTAGATCTGAAGGAAAGCTACCTGCGTTACAAAACTTGCAGGATTTTAGCTCTGTTAAGAAACCGGGCAAACGTTAGCTGTGTTACCAGACCGAGAGGATACTAGCTGTGTTGATAGATCGGAAGGAGTGTTAGCTGTATTCCCAGACAGGGAGGATTGCTAGCTGTGTTACTAGATGGTGAGTAATGCTAGCTGTGTTACCAGCTCGGTAGGAATGCTAGATGTGTCAACAGATGGAGAAGAGTGCTGGCTGTATTACCAGATCAGGAGGAGTGCTAGTTATACTAGCGGATCGGGAGGAGCGCTAGCTATGTTACCAGATCGGGAGGAGTGATAGCTGTGTTACCAGATCTGGATTAGTGCCAGCTCTATTACCAGATCGAGAGGAGTCCTAACTGTGTTATTAGATCGGGAGAAGGGCTAGCTAAGTCACCAGATCTGGATGAGTGCTAGCTCTGATACCAGATCAGGAGGAGTGCTAGTTATGTTACTAGATCGGGAGGAGTTCTAGTTATGTTACCAGATCGGGTGGAGTTCTAGTTATGTTACCAGATCGGGAGGAGTGCTAGTTATGTTACCAGATCAGGAGGAGTGCTAGTTATGATACCAGATCGGGAGGAGTTCTAGTTATGTTACCAGATCGGGAGGAGTGCTAGTTATGTTACCAGATTGGGAGTAGTGCTAGTTATGTTACCAGATCGGAAGGAGTTCTAGTTATGTTACCAGATCAGGAGGAGTGCTAGTTATGTTACCAGATTAGGAGGAGTGATAGTTATGTTACCAGATCGGGAGGAGTGCTAGTTATATTACCAGATCGGGATGAGTTCTAGTTATGTTGCCAGATCGGAAGGAGTGCTAGTTATATTACCAGATCGGGAGGAGTGCTAGTTATGTTACCAGATTGGGAGGAGTGCTAGTTATGTTACCAGATCGGAAGGAGTTCTAGTTATGTTACCAGACTGGGAAGAGTGCTAGTTATGTTACCAGACTGGGAGGAGTGATAGTTATGTTACCAGATCGGGAGGAGTTCTAATTATGATACCAGATCAGGAGGAGTGCTAGTTATGTTACCAGATCAGGAGGAGTGCTAGTTATGTTACCAAATCGGGAGGAGCGCTAGTTATGTTACCAGATCGGGAGGAGTGCTAGCTATGTTACCAGATCGGGAGGAGTGCTAGTTATGTTACCAGATCGGGGGGAGTGCTAGCTCTCACCAGATCTGGATGAGTGCTAGCTCTGTTACCAGATCGAGAGGAGTCCTAACTATGTTACCAGGTCGGAAGGAGCACTACATGTGTTTTCATACCGAGAGGAATTCTATGTGTGACCAGACCGGAAGGATTTATCGCTGATTAGCAGACCGGGAGGAATGCTAACTGTGTTACCAGAGTGGAGGGAATGCTATATATGTGTTACCAGAGCGGGAGGAATGCTACCTGTGCTACCTTACCATGAGGAATTCTATGAGTTACCAGAGCGGGAGGAATGCTCACTGTGTTACCAGAGCGGGAGGCATGCTTGTTGTGTTACCAAACCGGGTAGAACGCTAGCTGTGTTATCAGACCGGCAGAATGATGTTGGCTGTGTTTCCAGACCGGGAGGCATATTAGCCGTGTTTCCAGACCGGGAGGCATATTAGCCGTGTTTCCAGACCGGGAGGCATATTAGCCGTGTTTCCAGACCGGGAGCCATATTAGCCGTGTTTCCAGACCGGGCGGAATGTTAGCTGTATCACTAGACGAGGTCTTCATAAATCTGAGTCAGTTACCTCACGTTCTACATGAACATGAGTCAGCTGACATACAGTGTGCATGAAAGTGATCCTGGTGCAATACATTCTATATGAAAATAATGATGAAATATACATTTGACATGGAAATGGGAAGTTGATATTGTTCTCACCAATCTTTTCAGCTTCACGAATTAATTATGGCGGTAATCCACAGTTGGATATATCCCTCCCCTGGGTGCGTGGTGTTACCATGTACCATCATCTATATACTGCAAATTAGATTTGTAACTTAGAACAACATAATCTGGGTTTCTCTAATGTTTCTTAAACAAACGTGGATGATTAGCATTAAAAGAACACATAACATGTTTATATGTACAGTCATTTCATCACTCGTACCAACAACTATACACATATACACAAAATTATATATCCTTTCGTGAAAGTTTCAGTTACTCCTACTTTGGATCTCGTAGATTGTAGATAAAGACTGAAAGTTTTGTAACTGTCCAGTCTGATGCAAATAGAGAGAGAGAGAGAGAGAGAGAGAGAGAGAGAGAGAGAGAGAGAGAGAATATGGGCAAATTTGATGGAAGATATATATGCTTCTAACCTAACCTAACCTGACCTGGGTAGTGGCAAGAAAGGCGGGAGGAATAACATTGTTTTACAGCGGGTCAGGGATGGATCTTTTTACAGATAGAAATCGAGTTGTGACTTGTATAGACGAGTCATCATTCAGGGACAAAAGAAACAGACTTTGACATCATTTGTATGTGTCACATCTGAACATTTGTGATGTTGCGCTAAGCATTCTGTTCTCTGTTAAAGTACTTTTCAACGGATGGTAAGCAACTTTCAACTTATATGTAACTCGGAACTAGCTATCTATAAATAACCTGTGGAAGCAGTGCTCATTTCTTGAGTCTTTCTGGAGCATAGTAAGAACTCTGAGGATGAGATCCTTGCAGGCGTTCCATACTGACTTAGTTGTAACGGAGGCTTGAGAACCCTTAGGAAGGGTCTTGGTGTGGCGTTAGTGACTCAGTGACTGTGCTTCTTCTTTCAAGCATCACAGGTACTGCTGTGCTGTGCAGACTTTGTGATATTGTCACTACTGTAAACAAACTAAAAGACAGGAAAGATGACAGACTGTTACTGTCTGGCGTAGGCTGTGCTCACATCCAAGGAATTTTGCCAACCATTTACGTGTTCAGGTAGGTACAGGAAGGACACATCCCAATAAGTACTTAATCTTGTGGAGTATTACTGGTATCTGGATGTTGGTTGCTATAACTTTAAATAAAACATATTTTTCTGTAGGACATACAAACCTATTGTTGTTTACTCGTACATTTTCCTCTCATAATAGCCCTTCAAACTCTGCCTTCAGTGAATATAAGGGTGGTTGTACGGCGGACCTTTGAAAAAAGAGAATTATCTTTGTGATTAATGAGGAATAATTCACCAATAGATTAATAGTTAAACATGCTTTGATCCACATCTGTGGTGGACTAACGTAACACGGCCAGTGCTGCCAATTGTTCCCCGTTGAAGAATATCGCCATCATTGCGGACACCATAAAACTGCGTCTTTTTCGTACAAGCAAAAACAATAACTACATTGAGTCTGTGGTATTAAAAGATATACTCCTGTCACATCTGATGGCCCATCACAGGTAGTGGGAAGGTCAAGAATTAGTAGGATCTGACCGTAACGTGTTTGTTGGTATGTAACCCATCACTCACGGCTCTCACATCTCCAGTCCATTCTCTGTTCCACTGTCATTGTAATTCTAGAGAGGGTTACCCGTAAAGCTCGCCGCACACTCGGGTCCTGCCAGGCATCAGTTCGTGTCATCTCAGTAAATCACTTGGCCACAAGAAGCTTCAGTGGTTATCCTTGCTGGTGTGTGTGTGTCACACAGCGCCATCCTCTCGACTTTCCATGACCTGACCCGAGCTTTCCTTGCAGTGGTACACGCCTGCTGAAGGACCTGACTCTTGCAGTGCTTGAATTAAACCTTTGAAACTCACTCTGTCTGTGTGATTGTCATGTGTGAGTGTGACGGTATATATTCAGTGTGACTACTCATGACTGCAGGATGCCATTATTTCATTATGAAGGTAAAGTTCCATAATGTTAGTTTAGTTCAAATGAAAGTATAGTTCCATAGTGACAGCTCAGTGAAAAAAGACTACTTATCGTCAACATGACTTCTGAGTTCTTCAGACTCATAAGTAAGGGTAAATGTAGGAGTATAGGTAGGTGTGGGTGTGTAAGAGTGGTCACTAGTGGGGGTATGCAATGCCATGTTATGGAATTTGAACACATGTTAAACTTAAGGTAAATAGTGAGCTCTACTTTGACTTCTCAGACATACTGCAAATCATCGGTAAAGTTATTTATTGTTAGCACGACTGTTCAGTGTTAGTATGACTGCTCTGTCTCAGTATGATTACTCAGTGTCAGTATGACTGTTCTGTCCCAGTATGATTACTTAGTGTCAGTATGACTGTTTTGTCCCAGTATGATTACTCAGTTTCAGTACGACTGTTCTCTTCCAGTATGATTATTCAGTGCTACTATAACTGTTATGTCCCAATACGATTACTCAGTGCCAGTATGACTGTTCTGTCCCAGTATGATTACTCAGTGTCAGTATGACTGTTGTCCCAATACGATTACTCATTGCCAGTATGACTGTTCAGAGCCGGTACTTCTGACTGCTCATATCAAGTATGAATCCTCAGTGTCATCACATATGTTTAGTGTGACTATGACTATAACAGTTTAATGCCTCTAGGACTGTTCATCGTCAGTATACATGTTCAGTACTAGCATGACTGTTCAGTGCCATTTTGACTGTTCAGTACCGGTAGGACTATCCTGTTCCAGGATGGCTCCTTAGTGCCAGTAAGACTGTTCATTGCTGATATGATCGGTCAGTGCCGATGCATATGTTCTGTGCAGTATAAATGTTCTACTCCTGTATGATTGTTCAGTTCTGATATAATTTTCAATGCCAGTATGACTTTAGTGCGAATGTGGGCATTCATTCCTACTATACTGTTCCATGCCTGTATGATTGTACAGACCCGGTATGAATGTTCACTGTTAATGTGGCTTTGTGTGGCCAGTATCTCTCTTCAATGTTCACTGTTAATGTGGCTTTGTGTTGCCAGTATCTCTCTTCAATGTTCACTGTTAATG
>JAUUDY010086158.1:0-14477 GCA_032361765.1 Panulirus inflatus
TCGAAATATTATACAACCGTGGTTTTGAAGAAAAACGTATGAAGCTGGGTAAAGAATTCCTAATCAATTTATGAAAAGCCCGCATTTTTCTGGTATTTTCTCTTTACTCACCATAAACACCCACTATAAAACATACAATCTTCTTTATTCATCAGTCAGTCAGCGTCTGAATCTGAGGATTCATTAGCAGTCAAGCCGAATAGCAACTCATAAGACAAGGTTGCTGCAATGCCTAAGGAACGCCACCACCGGGCGGGGCTGTGGAACTTGCCAAGTGCATGACGTAAACCAATTCGTTGGTTGAAGACTCCACCCCCTGCTGACGTCACAAAAGGCCAGCACAGCAAACTCGTCTTATGACTCCGCCCCCTGATGATATCACCCAAGGAAGCCAGCTTAGTGAACCCGACTCATCATTTCCTGTCAAGAAACATGCTCAGTCCGCGCACGGTATTGGGAGCGAGAACGAAGATAATCTAACTTTAAGGAGCAGGATCTTCTTGGAACAATCCTGTATCGATCGATATCATACAAAAAATAGACACAATATAATGCTATGCAATTATATATCATTTCCACTTCGTCGCCACAATTCTCCTAACACTAAACGACACCGCCATACAGGAAAGCAGATATGAATTTCTGATAAACAAACATATACGTAAACACATACATACACTTGCGCCTGCATAGCTGTAGAAGTACATGCAATACATAAGCTAACGAGTGCAGAATTCTCTCTCCGTACCGTAAAAACTGGTAATTTTCAAAACGGTAATAGGTGACCCACACAAGCACATGAATATCAAAAACACTCCCCTTACCACACACATTGTAAATCACTTGAACACAATAGTTATCCCTACAAATAAAGAACAAATACGTTGAACATGTTACACTTACATCTAATACAAACATAACTTTATATGCAACAAATGAACAAAAACACAAACAAAACACATAAAATGCACATGCATAAACATGTCTAATTTTTTCTGAATATGCCAAAACGTAAACATATCCCGAAGTACTTTTATTCATATCCTCTACACAATTATCGAGTATTCGCTGTTCATTAGAAACAATATCCTTAAATTATGGGTTTTTAACTCATTAAGTTTATTTCCTCCATTATGGGGTTATTCTTGGCATGAATGACTAGAGCGATCATGTGAACCACCAATTGAAACAGTGTTTACTGCGGAACACATACTCAGCTATTTCCTAAAGATGATGGGTTGTTCATAAAAATTTATGTACAAATACAATCCCCTTTACTTTTTTGTACCACAACAATGGCTAGATAAACCATAAATATGAATAGTTTTGTAAATTATCCACTGATATGAGTGAATGAGAGGACGGGGTGCAGTATTCAGTGCTTAGAAATACGAAGCCACTGTGATCAGTACATAGAACTTCAGTGAGAAGGAGAAACTTCCTTTTTGTTACATCCACAATCATCTGCAGGTCCCAAACTGCACCTGCAACATCTAGGTATAACCTATTTACAATGGCATACGAGGGCAGTAGCCATAACACAAGAATAACATAAGAAAAACATAGAAACTCACCGCAAACGAACAGCATGGTGATGTTGTGGATGGGAGTCTGGTAATGTCAACAAACCAGACGTTTTCTTTGATTCAGCTTATAAAGAAAACATACTCTTTTATCAGAAACTTAAATATGTTTTATACATTGCCATCACATTCCAACCAACCTTCCCTTGCCACAGACAAGCAAAGTTGTCTTCCCTTTACTTATGTAGACCTGTATTAGTATAAATAGGTGAGTTGTTGCACATGCAACTATAAATTTGATGGTACTGGTCTGTCATTTCCTGGTACTTCTTGCTCATAAATTTTATTAGAAATGTTTCATTTTGTGCCACAAACGTTAATGAAGCTCCCAATGGGTACTGGTCTTGGGTTAAGGCTACCATTTCATTAATAAGGATGTTACTAAGTTTTTTTATGGGAATTGCGGAGACTTGTGGATCATTGGAGATGCAAGACGAAGTGATGTTACAGAGTACAAGTATATTTATCATTAACAAATTATCTACATTCCTACAAAACAATATAATGATTACAATCCATAGTCTGGTACAGGCTGATTATGGCATGTGTTCTAAAGAATGAAAAGCCATATACAGTTGAAACATACAGACGAGGGTTCAAAAGTTTACCTTGTGGATGGCGCTGGTACCTTAAAGGTTAAAGCCATGAAGGATAATGGGTTTATTTCAAAGATTTCTGACATATAAAGAGGAAGTTCCAATGCGTACAATGATTAATGCTTCTCGTCATGGCTTGCCGTTTTACTAAAATAAATAAGACTGAAAATCACCATGAGAGTTCGAGACTGTTTACATAGAGAGATGACTCTCTTCTTATCTTGTGGCTGTTAGGTGTTTACCACTTTTCCTTACTTTAATGTAACTTAAATATTTTCCCTTTCTACGTTTTAGTAATCCTGCTAGGTGGAGCTATTTACCGATAAGTACTTTGAAAAATCAAAGCTATACTTGACTTTCGAATATTTACTGGACAGCTTATTATCACAAAACTGACTCTGCACGTTGGCTGATAAAGGTTGAGACATGACCTAAAGTCGCCGCTCCAATCACAGGAGCACTTAAAATGCTTTCGCTGGTGCCCTGTGCACAAAGGCACGCTAACCTGTTCACACAGGCGCCTATAATGATGAAAGTAATCCTCAAATAATCCATTTTCCTCCAGCCGCCGATCCCTCATTTAAGGTATGGTTTTAAACCCTCTTGATTATAATTTGTGATAACAATCTTTCATCCTTTCCCTTAATATTTGGGTATTTGAGGTACAAAGGCCAAGAAACCACTGTGGCACTGCATGTACCGACGATTTATGATTGCCCAGACGAGGAGGGACCAGTTATTATAATGCCCAAAGTCAGTGTCGAACACACTCAAAAATAGGTTAATGTTATGTTTGTACTCCCATATAATATTGATGATGTAAATACAACAACAATCATTTGTTTGTCACAGTTAGCTAATGTGCATATTCATGGGAATATAACTTAGTCTAAATCTCACATGGAAATACATTCTGCATTGCATTTGTTATCCAGCTACAAATCAGATAACATAGATCAGTATGATACTTATATCAAGATGAAAATATAATAAAAACAGCTGTTTGACATAGGCCATTGGCAGATTTGTATCTGGCACATATCTAATCAAACCTATTTGTAAGAGCAAAGACGAATACAGACCCAATGGTTTCATACAATTGGTATAACATAAGTATATGTATATTTTCAGTTATATATTCAAAAGTTGTCAGACAAGCTTAAGCTGTTTTAATACTGAAATGATATAATGAATGAAGATCTATAAATATGAAAACATACTACAATTCTGACACCATTAATGTGTGTACCAATTTTTGGAAGTTAAGAATAACATTTACAAAGGTATGACAGTACGAAAGAGGCTCAGAAAATTATAGAGAATTATGAGAGACCTGGGTGAGTTAATATCTCAGCAAAAGTCATGTTATAACGAAATAATTCGCGGAAATTAATACAACTTCTAAGGTCTTCTTATCAAATACACACGTAGCGTAATGTTTACTGTATTAAGAAGAGATATACACACTTGTTCCTTGTAGATCGTACGAGATGCCTTAATGAACACAAACTATCAATTATTGCATTTGTTGATTCTTATCTTTTTTTACCCCTAGTGCCTAATGATATAACTAAAGTATGATGATCTGGCCTTTGAAATGGTGCTTGAAGATTTAGTTAAAAGTCGCCTTGTCTAACCCAAAAGTCGTAACGTCAAGCTCAGGGGTCGAACGTACCGTTGTGATCGAGGGTGGTATAGCTGTACTAAAAGGGGAGGGTTAAACACCAAATAAAGAGATCAAAACCTTTACATTACTTGAACGTAGAATTCCAAACTACTTTTATGAAGACATACATAGTCAACCAGAGTCAAGATGGGATTTTTTTTAACATTTAAGAAAAATACGAAAAGATTTTCAGGGAAAATGTACTTTGGCCTCAACGACGACAAGAAATGAAGGACAAAGGTCACCTAAATTAATACTGAATCTTTTCTTCGCTCCAAGGGGGGAAGGAGAGAGTAATACATGGTATGAGGTACTTACGAATAATATATAGTCAATATCTACATCACAATAACGTCAGACATAACTACCCTCGTGGGTACTGTTTATGTCTCAGTCATCATCTTATGCCCTAGGTAAACAGGAGAATCACCAGCAACGTTAGGATAACATCTCAATATCCTCAGACCTATCTCTATGTGCCCTTATTTCCCAACGCCGAGGCTTCTCGTCTTGGAAGTCTCTTGGCCATCGTCTGCCACATCCGTGTGCTCTTCCCCGTGAGCCCTGGGGAAAAGCTTCAGGAAATTACCACCTTCAGGCCTCAGGACAATTTCACTCAGGAGCCGCAAGTCCTCCCGAGGTGTGGTGCTCTCCACACGGAACTTCCGCAGGATGGTGCTCAGCACGACTTTCTCCTCCATCATGCCGAATTTCTGACCTACAGACACAAGGGAACAGGCCGTTGGTTAGGATGTTGTGATGGTCTACGCAAGGAAACACACAAGACAGTCGCCTACTCAAGGTGGGCTTTACCTAGCTACGCAGGACTAATTCTCACAAAAAATGAATACCTCTTGTTTCATCATCTTTCCTAAATCTTAGCATTCATATTCAAGGTAACATCTAACATCCTCTCATTTTCACTCGTCTCTCACACACGTTTTGTTTATGCAAATCTTTAAGAATTCCAAATTATTTCCTATGTTTCATCCATCACTTTTTTATTCGAACTTCATGCCTCTCTCCCTCTATTCCCTATTTCTCTCAAATTATATATATAACATTTAATTCTGAAGATTATAACTCACCGATGCAGTTTCTGGGTCCAGCGCTGAAGGGAACGTACGCGAAGGGGTGACGCTTGCTGGCGTTCTCCGGTAGGAAGCGGTCTGGATCGAAGACCTCCGGGTTAGGGAACTGCTCCGGGTCTCGGTGCATGGCGTAGGTGAAGACCATGACGGTGGCGCCGGCTGGGACGTGATAATCACCTGCATGATGATGATAAGGCAAAGTGGCTCACATCAGTTCATGGCAGAGACAAGACAGTTACGAAAAAAAGACGAAAGATAAGGTTCTTTTCGATACTATTTTGAAAGGTCATATACCCAATATGATTCTTAAGAAAGACGGTACAATCCTTTTTTTTTTTTATAATGGCGTGACTTTTGACCAAGGGTCGTGCAGTCGTGCTCGAGGGTCGTAACCTTATATTCAAAGGGGTTCAAATGTTCTAAAAAGAAGAAAAAATCTATGTACTGAAATATTCCGACGTTGCCTTCAGAGGAGGGTGATTTAACGTAACGGCCGGTAAGCATAGGTAATAAGCATTTCCACCAAAATTATCGACAAAATCACAGAAATATCAACAGAGCAGAAGTAACTTTAACGTAGTGTTGTGGCTAGTGGCTCTGCTTCGCTAACTGCTGGCACCATAAGGTGATGGTGCTCCTTCATATCATCTACAGTTTTAAGGTAAAGTTAGTAATAGCAGTCAAACATCCTTGGCACCCTAGGGAATATCCTTGCAAGACTGAATTTTCTGAGCAAAGTATTGTATAAGTCCGCCATCAATCAATCAGCACTTTATTAAATGGATTTATAGACGTAAGAAATAGAGAAAAGCTGTTTTGGACGGGTGACTAATAGATGGGTATTGCAGAACACAAAGTTTGTCCTTCCTTACCGACTTTTATGTCTTCCTTGAGGTGGCGGCCGACGTAGGGAACAGAGGGGAAAAGTCTGAGGGATTCCTTGATGCAGTTCTCCGTGTACTTCATCTGCCGCAGGTCAGCCATATTAGCTGGGCGGTTGGACCCACCAAAAATGCTGTCCAGCTCTTCATGTACCTTTGCCTGGAGGAGAGACAACATCGTCAATGCTCTAATCTCTTGAGCACAATAATTAGGAATTAAGAAGCTCTCGAGTATAATGACGATTACTATTATCTATCCCTTAAGGAACGTGAATTATGATGGTAACCCTGACTTTAGTTAGATTATGTCTTAGATTATGCTTAAGTACAATTAACCAGTCATATACAATGACTCTGGGATCGTGAAAACACCTGGAGTACGATTATTTAACCCTAGCATATTTAGATCCCGAGTAAGGTATGGAAACTATTAGGTAGGATAAGCCCGCGAGTGCTGGAGGGAAGCAACCGTACACAGCAGTATGAACACGTTCACACACTTGCAACTCTAATACAAAACTTCGCAGTCTCGCAACCGCGAGACGGCAACAAATAAAACGGCTTATACTCTGTCAGAAGACATTACCTTGTGTTCAAAATGTACAGTGTTACACGACTGTCTCAATAATACAGACTCATTATTCTGTAATTAGTTTAAAACCTTGTGAATGTTTTCTAACTAGTGCTTAACCTCTTACTGTATGCATCGACCCGCAATGCCCTCCATCTAGTGTCACAATAACTAATCAATAACTTTCAACAAAAGCTGCACCTTTCAGTGTTATAAATCAGTCTAAAAACTCTTTCTATAGTTCATGTTTGATTCTGACGTCTTACACACGAACAGTAGACATCTATATCCTACATATGAGATAATTCCTTGCCTGAATCTCCGGGTGGGAGCCGAGGAGGTAGAGACACCAATTGGTGGAGACGGTGGTAGTGTCATGGCCCGCGAACACGAAGAGATCCACCTCTTCGCGGATATCTTCGTCAGAAAGGACAGCGCCATCTTCAGAGTACTCTAGTAGAAGATCCAGGAAGGCCAGCCGCGTCCTTTTACCTAAGGATGATCGGTATATATGGAGCATTTATATCAATTCCTACAAAAAGAACTGTTGACGTGGTTAAACAGATTCGATTTCTAGACAGCAGGCTGGTTTAAGACGAAGCATAACTTCTAAGTGGTTGGCAACTGGGAAATTATAAGTTCAACCCTACGTTAATCACAGTTCTACATCAACATACTTTTATCATCAACTATCAATGTACAACTGTAACAGAGAGCCTGCAAAATGTTATAATCGAATGATGATTCATTTACAAGAATAATCCAAGATACATGATTTGAACCATGCAAGACTCCAAGCAGCGAACTTTAAGAACTAGATGTGCGTTTGTTAGAGCTATGTAAATACTGAAGACTGTAAGAGTTAGTTATTTTTCTTTGATATAGAACTATAGTAGTAAAAAACATAGTTTTAATCATACCTTATGCATGATAAATGAAGGAGAAACAAAAAATCTAGATAATACAGTAAGGTATATGACAACCAAAACATCAATTGCTTTATCTTCCTACCGAGCAGCTGATCTTCCTCAGTGTCAGTTGTTCCCTTCTTCTTCTGGTTGTACAGCTTGCGTCTCGTCTTGACGATACTGCGGGTGAAGCCATGAAGAGTAGCGAGGAGCGCCTCCTGCTCCCTGGCATATCCCAGCAGCTTGAAGAGGAAGTTAGGCTGGAGCCACACCACGATCATGCGCTGCTGAATGAGATGCTGGATCCTACACGAATCAAAATTACAAGTAATAAACTTCCATGATATGGGATGCAAAGATTACGTATAATAAATATTGAATACCTTGAAACTTGAAAAAAAAATTGCATCTAACAAAAACTATAAGTTCCCGATTAAGACTACAAAACTGAGGAATATATTGCAGCCGAAAATACATACGGTGAGGCTACAACGTGATCAACACACAAGCTGTAGCTCACACTCAAACACTTTACGCAAGTGCTAAGAACCAGTGATAAACTCCCGGCAAAAGTTAGATATCTAACTGCAAAATACGAAAGAATTTCTCATGACACTACAAGAGAAAATCGTATTACTGCAAAAGCCTAACTCAGAATTTGCATCGGTCTAACGTTGAACCTCATCCATGACTTACATTCGATACACAATATTTTCCCAGACATTAATACTGAACATAAGCATTTCTTTTATTTCTTCTCTGTATCATTCTCCAAAATATCATTGCCTATGTTTTTGGCAACCCGGGCCGTGCATTTTCAATATGGGAGTTATCAATAAACATGCAATTGATACAGGCTAGCCATCTTTTACTCCTTGTCTAACACAACGAATGCAGTAAAACAGAAAAAGAAAATCTTTATAATCAAGTGAACAATACGCCGAATACTGTGATGCTTATTTGATAGTTGTCTCGCTTTTACGAAAACTGGTACCAGTAAGCTCACCTATGTACCGCCTTGACGTAATCAGATTCACAGTCATCCTGGGCGTTGACGGAGCAACCCATCGCACTCTCTGTCGGCATAAAATATACCTTCATTTAGAATCACGACTTATATTTTCATTGGGGATTTCAAAGAATATTCAGAAATAGGAAGATGTCATCCACTATTTCTATTTTCACCCTGGGGTTCTGATCTGTTGCCACAATGATAGAAGTGGGATTCATCTATAAAAGCAGAGATGGTAATTTGCATTTTATGTGTATTTGCACAGCATATGAAGCACGTGAGTTAAATGCAAAATGTTCTTACAAGAATGTTTTTGTTCATAGTCATTAAGTGCTCGATCCATTCTACGAAAAATATTTGAGAGCCGAACTCGGAGCACGGGATTACTTCGCACCTTCAGGAGTACAGAAGTCTGAAGAAGTTGTCCTACGGCAGACAAGTGTTAAGCCTGAACCCAACATAAGCCAAATGTATGCTGTCCAGGAATGATGTACGTTAGGTCCCTATATTATTTTGAACAAAATCCTTAATATTACTTGGACTTCAATGCTGAACGAGGATTTTGTTTAAGATGAGAGTGCAAGGCATAGTTTCATAAATACATCACTCACTCTGCTTCACCACAGAAAATATGAAATATGAATAGGTTCGCTAAAAAGAAAACGTGGACAAACCGCAGATAATGTCAAGAGTGCAGTTGGTGATATCTGGGAAGATGTTGAAGAGCTTTCCATCGGCCTTCCTTTGGAGTTTTTGGACCAGTTTGCTGCTCTGGGTGTTGAACACATCCATGAACTCCTCTAGGATCTTAAAGTGGAATGCTGGAGTCAACAGCTTCCTTCGGGAGTGCCAAGTGCTACCTGCAAGGAAGATAATGTCAGAATTCATCATCAAAACCAGTCCTTAGTCTCTATGAAAGTTTATGGAACATGGACTGGTTAACCAGTGGGAAATGTTGTGTATTACTTATATGAACGCGCTCCCAGAAGTGGCTCTATAGGACTTTTACTTACCTGAGGTTAGGAAAACGTTCGTATTCCCTAGCCAGGGGTGGAAGAAGTCGTACTGGTGGCTCTTGTCCAGGTGTCTGGTGCTGTTGAGGACAACCTGTGGGAGGAGAACAAGTCAGGTGGGGCTCCTACCGCTCTACTTGAGCCGTCTCAATGTATAGAAGTTCCTTATAATAATTAATGTTATCCACTGTCAAGTACTGCACCTGGCGGACGTGCTGTGTTTGAGAAGGCGCGGGCTGTTTTTAAGAGAAATTTTGGGGAACCGTTTAATAATCTCTGGAGTGCTGTATAGTGCGGGAAAACATTAGTATCATATCAAATGGATCGTTCATTCGTGCTTCTCTAAATAGTTTTGAATATAGATTACATGCTCAAGAGCTGAAACCTTTACAGAAATAAAAAAGGAAAAGAAAACCCAAGTTCTGTACAGATACCGAGGGAAGTAAGACATGATCATCAATCAGCAGGATAACGGTCGTTTTAAACGTTTGTTGTTTGTCTGACGACTGGATTATGTCGGAGATGAGTGTAAAGAAATGAGCTTGAACTGGAATAGATTTTCATCTTGCTCAAGATATGTATTTACTTCACTGTGGGGAAAACTGAATGTTCCCAGCACTTAGAGAGCTCGCTGATGGTGATAACAACGAATTAATCTGCAGAGAATAACCTAACATCAGTGAAGATCTTTGCATAGTTGTGTTTAATACAAGGGTCTGATTCCTTCCGTGGCACGATTGTTCTACGTTGGTATCTGAAAACGTCGAGGAAGCAAGCGTGTGCTCTTACCTCGGCAAGCTTTGCCTTGCTGATGATGATTAGAGGCGTCGTGCCGATCCACACTCTCAGTATCTGGCCATACTCTTGCACGATAGTGTTGGCCATCTTAAAGAGTTCTGCAAAAAAAAAAAAAGGGAATATCTTCAGCATGAGCATCCACGAACATTATATAAAGTAACCTACTCACGTTGAGTTCACTTTTTAGACCTTTATAAGTGTTTTTATGCGGTTACGAATATCAAAACAGCCAGTCATAATCACCTACTTTGGAATGAATCTACAGCTCTTTTACTCCTTACGATAACTACTCTTAAATCTCATGTACATTCATCTCATAAGCTAGTGTGTGTGTGTGTGTGTGTGTGTGTGTGTGTGTGTACACGCCATTTGAGTAAATACATGTTAAGAGACAGGGCGACACAAGCGTAAAACTCTCTCCCCAGAACACACAAATAGTAATCACACATAACTACTACAAGTCCTGTGTATAAACACATGATGTGATGGATGTGATGCCGTGGAGCCTTTATAACATTCTCTGTCGGAAGCCTAATATTAAGACCCTTTTTCAGCTGGATGAAACTTGATTATTGTGAAGTCCATCACAACACACGCTAATACTGTACAGCTTGCCTGTGGCTGTCAGTGGACCTAAAATATTTGATACAGAGCATCTGACAGTGAATTTTCACAGACGAAAAAATACTTCATACATCACGGATGAACTTTGCAAAATTTAATCAATCTTAAATGATCTGTGCCGCCCACCTAATGCAGGCAGTATGGAAAAGAAAATAATGAACTAGCCATCACAGTTTGGTCGAGTTAACATCCACATTCATGTCTTCTGTCAAATAATGTCTTCGTACCATTTCACCTCATATTGGTTAATGATGAAAAAAGAAAAAACATTCAAATTCTACAACAATGAACATTCGTTTTACATGTTTACAACTAAATGCTATATCGAGCGGAAAGGAAAATGATCAACATCCTTAACGAGATAAATAAACACTGACCGATGCTGTCTGTGGTGACATCGAAGGCGTTGCCGACTATGGGTAGTGCCGCTGGTCCAGGCAGCTGGTTGATGAGCCAAACCTGACAAAGAGGATCAGTTCACTGAAGGCCATGGTAGGTTAACAACTATATCAAAGGAGTCTTTTACTAAGAAGAAAATGACATCATTTTATACGTGAAAGAAAAAAAAAACTGCGGTCAGTTCATGTTCTCACGTTTGCCTGATCAATCATTTTGAACTCTGAAAGGAGACAGTTACATTACCTCAGCACCTGTGTGTATTTGATATATTTCACCATTAGTGTTAAGAGACTCGATAATAGGTAAAGTACTGACCATTAAACCGAAAACGAATGGACTGCGATCTTAACTTCAAGAGAAAAAGAGGGACAGACTTACGTCCCAAGTCTCCATCATAAATAATAAGTGAAGGATGTATACTAATGGCCAGTTAGGAGACAATATCTGAGGTTCCCCCTACCCCTCAGAACCTGGTCCCTGAGCCAAGACCTCCCTCCTAAAACACCACACACTCACCTTCTGCTGCCTCTTGAAGAACCACACTAGTGTGAGGGCTACTAAAGTGGTGAAGGCCAGGTAGGTGACCATGCCGGGGTTCCTCCACCCTAGCACCTCTTCCCTCAGCCACGTCATACCATTCACAGTCACCCACGTCATCTCAACCCCTGTGAAAAATTTTGGGATTATCCAGTACCTATTAACGTCACCACTCGGTCCAGTAAGCACACATAGTTTATATAATTTTCCCTTCTGGCGGAAGGTGAGAGAGAGGGAGGGAGCAAGGCCCCTAAACCTGACACGGTGGTAGGAGAGGTGACAGACAACTGGTAGAGCCAGCGTCACTAACACTATACAGCACTCCTGTCATAAATCATCCTTTATCTCATTTTTGTTGCTTGCTATGTAATGAGGATGGTGATGTTTCTTAGCTACAAAAATACCTTTAAATAGGACGGATTTTCCGAAGGGGTAAATGAGTAGTAAGTGCCAAACAAACCGTGGGAGAAAGTCCACATTTCGCATCGTTATTATTTTGGTGGATTTTACCGAAAATTCCCCGAACAAGACTTGCAACACGGCTTTGTGCACTTTCATTCACTGTCCTTTTCTGAAAGTCCGCTCGTAAGAAAAAAATATATATATTCTGTAAATTCCAGATTCAAAATTCTAGCGCTCTCGTATCGTCAGCCAATCCTAGTGTGTGGAATTTTCTGCCAGCAATCCCAATCAACACAATAACCTCTTCGTACTGACGAAGCCAAACAAAGAATTTCACTGGTATTAATAGGCTATGGTTAATATCTCATGCGATGACCTGCTTCTCTAAAATTTTTATTCTTTACCGGAGACCTAGGAAACAGAACATTACCCTAACATAAATGTGAGGGCACATGTGAATGGAATAGTGTTGTTGAGGCCTTCGGAAAGTGAGTCACCTAAGACACCATAGAGGTTTAATTTTGATGACCCATAACTTAAGTCGAACATTCTATATATCACTTTCACCTTGATCCCTCCATGAAACTGCAATGAAAATATTCTAATAAAATACTGATAATACAAATATTACAATAACTTTGAAACCCTAAATCTGACGAGAGACGTGTGCATGTGTGCGGTTTCTTAACTTGTCCTTGTAGTTTTTAAGCAGAGTACACGAAAATATCGAACTCATATTTTACATTACATGTGATTGTAAATACGAACAATCAACGGTTACATTCGTGTATCTTACATTACATGTGATTGTAAATACGAACAATCAACGGTTACATTCGTGTTCTATGCATCAGAGGATGGCGTAGGCAGGTATATATGATTGTCACTGCTTATGAATAATGTAGCACGTCAGACGCATCCTGGTGGAGACCACGGTGCACCAGAAACAATAACAATTGGCCGTTTGCCCAAGCATCTCCCCTCCCTGGGAATCCCAGCGTTTTATATTGCAATATACGATGATATGTCGCGGTAATGCTAATTACTTCAGCTTGACACGACCCATACTGTGGCAACTCAGAAATATTGTAATGTATTTTCGTAAGCCATTACAGAGGCTGGAAGAGCTGAAGTCTATACTAGAATTCAGTGCCAACCGCCTTAATTATACAGGCTACACACCCTTTATGCAGCATTAAGACCACTAGTGATACAGGGCAAAACTTACATAAAACCTATACGGTGAAATAGTTCCTATGTACTTAACAGAATTAATGTTCCTTTCTCTGATCATACAGATGCCTGAAGAAGTAAGGGAGCGATCGATACTCAGGGGAACTTATGCAGCATGCTCTTTGTGTTTGTGTGTGCGTGGCCAATTTCCATAACAGATTTGTTAACTTTACGTTACAGCGGGTGTGATGTGGTAAGTCGATGACGGTGTGCACATAAAAAGAGTAAAAAATCTTTTATGAAATGGGAGATTTGCTTGCAACAATAAAAGAAAATAATCAAAATCATATACTCGTTATTATCTTCGCATTGGCCTTGTTCACAGCTAAGTTGAAGGGCGGAGGTGGGTAGGGTGTGGTTGACCAAATCAAGGCAATTCCCCCCACAGGATAGCTATCCCCCTTCTCCATTCCTGGACAATAATCCTCTAAGTCAATTACCACTACTCAATTTTCCCAGTAAACTGTCTCCTAATAAATGAATATAGTAGACTGATAGAGGTTTAGTTAGGTTAGGTTTGATTTCGTCTGGTTTGGTAAGTGTAATTCATATACATCATCATATACAGGGGGAACTGTTCAGGTGGGGAAGGAACTGGTTTAGGAAAGCTGTCCGTAGGAGAACTGGGGTTGACTAGGGTGGGGAGGCGAGGTGAGTGGACATGTCAGGGGATGGGTACATGGATTCCGAGGTTAGCCACTGGGCGGGAGAGGAAGGGAAGGGGCCTGGACGAAGTGGGGAATGCGTGAAGGATGAGTTTAGTTGGTGTTATCTCTGTCAGGTCAACGATGGGTTATGTTTGGAGGTAAAAGTAGTCCCATAAAAGTGTTATATGTATGTGAGTCTTGTGATCTGATAAATATAAAATAACGGAAGGTGGCGGTGTGTGTTGGAAGTGAAGTGCCCGTGGCCAGTACGTGATATGAGGCTCGTTGATCGCGTAACGAATTACACTGCATGACCAGCTGCGGATCTAGGTATTCATAAAGGCGCTCGCTGCCTCTTGGAGAGGAACAAAAGCCGGTTGATTTTTTTTTCCATTTCGTAACTAGACGGATATCCCGGTAGCTGCGTGCAGCAACTCACTGATGTCTTTTCACCCTCCTGAGGTAACACACGTACTTTCTAGTCCTCCGAGTTGTGTGTTTGAGAGCACCTGGTTA
>JAUUDY010086268.1:0-14475 GCA_032361765.1 Panulirus inflatus
CTTTGAGGGAATATCCTCACCTGGCCCCCTTCTCTGTTCCTTCTGGTGGAAAATTAAAAAAAAAAAAAAAATGAGAGGGGAGGAATTCCAGCCCACGCTCCCTTCCCTTTTAGTCGCATTCTACGACAGGCTGTATATCATAAAAGAAGTTGAAAAACTAAGATCAAATACATATGACGTCTTCAGAATTTCCTGTGCATATTTTCTCGAAAACATTTTTTTTTTTTGAAAGGTGATTATATTCCTGATCTATTACACTCGATCTTGCAGCCTTACATATTTCAAAATTCTTCATGCTTTTCAGTTTTGAAATTTTCTTTTTAATCAGTAGTTTTTAAGCAATGGCCTTATGATTGAAGTTGAAGTCGGTCAAATAATACTGGACAACCATATCTGCTGAAAATAGAACTTTACGTTTATTCTTTTTTTTCATTTAATGAGTTTACACATCTTCCTGCAGATAGTCGAGAATTATTTCATGCGTGTCAATGATGGAGCAAGACAACGTTGTCACTGTGAATGAGAACCTCGCATTTCCTCATTGGTTTCAACATTCTTAAGTCCGCCAAACTCTATAAGAACATACCTGGTGTTCCCTGGGGTGTCCTGGAGGATAACCAACATGGTGTTCATCATGGAGAAGGTCCAGTGGCTGCTCAGGAGGTTCCCTATATCCCGGAGGGGCAGGCGAGTGAGTACCAGGAGTCTGGTCGACCACAGGAGAAGGCGGCCCTTGAGGGACCACTGGGCGAAGGTGGCGAGGAAGGCTGGGTCGTCGCTCACCACCACCACTGTCATACACCATGACAACTGACGAAGCTGGTGAAGGTGATACAGATGCGGCTAATAGTGATCTAACTGCGCCAACTATAGAGTGATTGCAACTTATCCGTATCAGAAGAACTGTGATGGTGGCCTACCTGTCTGTGAAATGTTATGTGAGTGAAAAGTAATGTCAGAATTATCTACTAGTCTCAGCTTTAACGCAAGCCCTGACAATAGAAGGACAAGAACCTACACGCATTAATAATATTGTCAGAGTGACGTATTTGCTTAACTGGTATCGTGAGATTACAAGGAATCCTCGGGATCTGAGAGTGTCTTATCCACCGGAGTAGTAAAATGAAAGTGACTTAACCAACTCATCAGCAAAGTGAGAATTGTTAGTTTATTAAGAAGGGTGACCGTTCTGACCCGTCTGACTATCGTCCTGTTGCTTTCACATCTACCATTTCTAAAGTCTTTGAATCACTCTTCAACTACCATATCCTTAGACACCTCGAAAATCAGTAAGGTAAGATCCACTAGTGATATTCTTTCCTATCTTACTAATTTCTGGTTATAGCAAAATCTTTGAACAGGGTATAGCATCGGGTTCATCTCCAAGCTCCCCTCTTTTGGCTTTCCTCCTTCACTTTGCTCCTTCAAATCTAGCTTCCTCTAAGGCCGATCAATTTCTGTGGTTGTTGATGAATCAACATCTCCCCTTTTTTTCCATCAACAGCGGCGTTCCCGTTCTGTCCCCTACACTTTTTCTTCTTTTTTTAAAGATTTCCTCTTCTCCACAATAATTAAAACAGTCATACGCTGACGACTCAAAACTGCATTTATCCACAGCCTTTAATTCTGCTCCTTTCTCACTCGATCTACATCTCGTCTTGCCACAGCTTCCTCTGTAAACTCAGACTTAGAGAGGATATTTCTGTGGGGTAGACAAATTTAGTCAAGTTTAATGCCTGTAAGGCCCAGTTTCTACCCATCTCTCTTAAAAACACTCCTCACAACTCTCGTCTCTCCTTTTACGGCTCTGTGATTCTACCTCTTGACTCAATGAACATATCTAGTTTTACTGTAACATCAACTCTTTCTTGTAAAACCCACATAACAGGAATAGCTAAGTCTGCCTATAAGAAACTGGGTGTCCTGTGTAGATGTTGAAACTTCTTTTCTTCTGAACAGTTGTTCCGTTTATACAGGGGATTGATTCGTCCTTGTGTGGAATACTGCTATCAAATTTGGGGTGGTTGACAGAGTTGAGTTTTATAAACTGTCCCAGGTTAACTTCCAAACTTGACCCTCATGCCCTACGCCGCAATGTTGGTTAATTTTTCCTCTTCTGTTGGTATTACTTTGTTTTTTGCTCCAGAGAGCTGGCAGCTTGCGTGCTCCCATCACTAGGTAGACCACGGAATACTCAAGCTACTGCGTCATATAATTAGTAAGTGACCATCGGCAAATCAAAGGTGGACCTTTTTGAAAACTGCTTCTTTCCCTACATGTCGAAGCTTTGGATCCGTCTACCCTTTTATGTCTTCCCAATAACTATGACTTGGCACACTTTAAAAGAGGTTTTTCAATTTATCTAAAATATGTAAACACTCCTCTGTCTTTCCTTTCGCCTTTCAATTAAGGTCCGTCCCTGTTATGGACTTTGTCTGTGACTGGAGCATTCAACATAAAAAAGTCAGAATAAACAGTCCGCTTTAGTAGTAATGTTAGAATAACATAATTTGCCTCATGATTAATATGAAAATTACTTTCCCACTAACTAGTGATGTCAGAGTAACCTATATACCTCCTAAATGAATATCATTTACATAAGGAGAACGTGAGCCACATTAGCATTAAGAGAGTGACCACCTACCCGGCTAGCCCGGCTGACCACCTGGGAGAACTGCGCCTGCGTCACATTAGCGTCCTGGCCGTCAGCTGCCACCTCGAACAACCCCACACCGTAGGGGGCCCGCATCAGACCGTTTACCTAAGGATAAGCAATGTGAATTAAAAGTTCATGCAAAGGAAGGGATGTAAATCTCAACCAATCAAAACGATTTTTTGTCACTTAGATCTATTTTTCTGTCTCTGTAGTCTCTATAGTTTATCAAATTCAGGGAGCTGTATTACATGCTGAATAAAGCTAAAGAGGGTTTACTGAAATGGTTTGGACTATGGAGCGAATGAGTGAGAAGAGGTTGAAAAAAGAGGATATATGTGTCACGGGGAGGAATGAGAAAGGGTATACCAAATTAGAGATGAAAGAATTGAGTGAAAACGATTATATGTGACCGGAGCCTGAACGTACGCTAGGGTGAAATGGTTGCACGGAATAGTGAATTGGAGAGATGTCGTACACAGAGAACGACGTACCGTCAGTAGCCTGAACAAGGGTATATGAAGCGGCCAGGGGAAACTACGGAAAAGTTTGTGGAGTCTGATTATGGAGAGGGGGCTGTGATTCCGGAGTATTGCAGAGAATGGATGTAAGCGAGTGGACTTTTCTTCATCTGTTCTTCGCACAACCTCGCTAATGTATGAATGAAAGAGATGATGTACAGATATAAAGTATGAATGAAATAAATGATATACAAATATGTCGGAAAAGTAGAACGTATCCACCAAATACTTAAAATAGTGACTTCTTATTTGCACATAAGTTGTTGCATGACCCTAATGTATGCCACAACCTCATGTTGCACGATCGGGCTGTGCATTGCCGCTCGACGCAGTAAATAGCAGCGTGAGTCATTAAGACAATGGCCTGAGCTACACTCTGATCCATTATGAGAAGTGTCTTTACCGTGTAAACGATATCATGATATACAGTGACAACGATATGGAATGTTCCTTGAGTTCTGCGGTGGATATTGATGCATTAATGCATTAACACATAATGCTCCTTGACTCAGTCTAAAGTTATAAATGCTCCGTAACACAGTGTAGTCAACGTCTATACCGCACCTTTATTCACCTAGATAGCCTCCTACACCCTCACCTTGAAGACTGTATGGGTGGAGGTTGTACCGTCAGTGAAGAGGATGACGAAGCAGCGAGGCTGTGACGCCTCCTCCAGCACGGCACCTACAGCTTGGCCGGCCTTACCCAGTACATCACCACCACCTGACAGTACGACAACACAGCAGCAGATCAGTGTAACGTCTGGTCATGGGATACATCACAGCTTCAGGGGAATTTGAATCAAAACTAAACGCAAATGAGTGAGGATGATATGTTATCATAACTCTTAATATATTTTTCTGATACAAATGTGAATTATAAGATTTCACAATTATAGAATATATGGATTTTGATAACATCTAAAAAAAATTCATCGTTCATATCATAAAATTTCTAGAATATTCTTGTATTAAAGAAAAATATGGATTGTGTGGATATTACATTAAAAGAATAAGTAACCACTTAAGATCATTATATCAGACACATACACATATGTATTCCCAGATGGCAGAATTCACATGATCGTGTTCTCTCAGACAGCCAATGTGCACATGGTATGAGAAACGTTTCTTGTCACAATTTTCCAGGTGATGTCATGAAATGAAAACATTTTGATAAGTATTCCTACTTTGGATCAAACAGACATCATTATGATGTGTCAGATATCAAGACGATATCTTTTATCATAACATCAACCGGTGCCTAACAGCTGGGTAGATTTCCTTCTAAGTGCCAGTGGTGCACAAAACATCTAGATGGCTTTTCCAAAAACCTTGGTGACGGACTGGCTGAGAGGAGAGGTTCTCTCCAGTGGGATAATGACCAACTGAAAAGTTTCTCTCTGGGACCCGGTAGGATAATGACTATCAAGGTTTCTCTTAGAGCTTCACTGGGTTAATAGATATTAGATAGATGGAAGAACTACAACCATGAAGGTTTTTTTCCCCAAGATTCGAGTTATCTGCTTATCCTCGAGATTGTTGATACATGAGGTCGTGTGGTACACTGACCAACAAGATGGTTTCTACCAGAGTAACGGTGGTACAACAAGCATCATGAACATGTTTCCAGTCATAGACCATTTGGATCCTGAGTGGAGGGACTTTTCAAAACACTGGTTTCATAAAGTCCATCAGAAGAGAAAGAGCCTGTGGCCTCGTAGCTGTCCTGGTCATAGTAAGAACCTCTCGTAATCTCATCAGGCAGGGCAGGTTAGGACCCCGGGTGATGCATAGCCTTTAAGAAATGATAACCTTTCAGACACCTGATGATGTACTGTCCATCACAACACATCAACATCTTCGTGACCTACACTTGAGAAAGGAACACCTATAAGATCCCAACTTGTATGGTGACTTCTGGCATGAATGTTTCTCTAATCAATAAATAGGTGTACTGATCATCAACAGGTACGTGTACTGATCATAAACGGGTAGGTGTGCTGATCATCAACAGGTAGGTGTGATGATCATGAACAGGTGGTTGTAAAAATCACAGTCAGGTAGGTAAACTGATTATCAACAGGTAAGTGTACTGATCATCAACAGGAGGGTGTAATAATCATCAACATGTAGGCGTGTTGATCATCAACAGGAAGGTGTACGTTTCATCAGCGGTGAGGTGAAATGATCGTCAACAGGAAGGCGTAACGATCATCAACAGGTAACTGTGCTAAGAGTCACCAGGAAGGTATACAAATCATCAAAACATATGTGTACTTATCATCAACACAAAGGGCAACTTACCATCAAAAAGTAAGTATAATGATAATCAACAGGTTGGTGCAGCGATCATTAACAAGTAACTGTACTGATCCTCAACAGGTAGGTATACTGATCATTAACAGATACGTGTACTGATCATCAACAGATAGGTGAAGTGATCCTCAACAGGTAGGTGTACTGATCATTAACAGATACGTGTACTGATTATCAACAGATAGGTGTACTGATCATCAACAGGTAGGTGTACTGATTGTCAAGAGCTAGGTATGTTGGTCATTAACACGTAGGTGTAATGATCACCAATAGGTAACTGTACTGATCATCAAAAGGTACTTGTACTGATCATGATCAGGTAGGTGTAATGGTCATCAACATTCAGGTATACTCATCATCAACAGGTAGTTGTAATGATTATCAAGAGGTAGCTTTGATAATCATAGCTGGAAGGTGTGATCATCAAGAGGTAGGTGTACCGATCATCAACAGGTAGGTTTACTGATCACCAACAAGTAGGTTCATTGATCATCAACAGATAGGTGTAGTGATCATCAACAGGTGTGTGTACTAATCATCAGCAGATAGGTGTACTGATCATCAACACGGAGGTGTAATGATCATCAAAAGGTAGATGTAATTATCATCAGCAAGTAGGTTTAGTGATCATCAATAGGTAGGTTAAATGATTGTCAACAAGTAGGTGTAAAGATCATCAAATGGTAGGTGTACTGATCATCAACTGGTAGTTTTACTGTTCATCAATATCTAGGTCAAATGATCAACAGACAGGTATAATGATAATCAACAGGTAATTGCAATGATCAACAAGTAATTGTAATGATCATCAACAGGTAATTAATTGTAATGATCATCAACATGTAGCTTTAATAGTAAAGAGCATGTAGGTGTAATCATCAACAAGTAGGTGTAATGATCATCAAGAGGTAGGTGCACTGGTCATCAACAGGTAACTATACTGATCATTAACAGATAGGTGTACTTTCGTAAAGAGGGAGGTGTAATGATCATCGAGAGGTAGGTGTACTGATCATCAACAGGTACGTGTAATGATTATCAAAAAGCAGGTATAATGATCATCAAAAGGAAGTTGTAATGATCATCAACAGGTAGCTTTGATAATCATGAACGAGTAGGTGTAACCATCAACAGGTAGGTGTTATGACCATCAAGAGGTAGGTGTACTGATCATTAACAGGTAGGTGTAATGATAATCAACAGGCAGACGTACTGATCATCAGCAGGTAGGTGTACTGTTCATCAACAGGTACGTGTATTGATCATCAAAAGGTAGTTGTAAGGATCATCAACAGGTAGCTTTGATAATCATAAACGAGTAGGTGTAATCATCAACAGGTAGGTGTTATGGCCATCAAGAGGTAGGTGTACTAATCATCAACAGATAAGTGTACTGATCGTCATCAATTAGGTGTATTGATCATCAACATGTATATGTAATGACCATGAACTATTAGGTGTAGTAATCATCAACAGGTAGGTGTACTGATCATCAACAGCTGGGTGTACTGATATTTAACAGGTAGATGTACTGATCATCAAAAGGTAGGTCTACTGACCATGAACAGGCAGGCGTAATGATAATCAACACATATGTGCAATGATCATCAACATGTAAGTGTACTGATCATCAACAGGCAGGAGCAATGAATATCAACAGGTAAGTGTACTGATCATCAGCAGGTAGGTGTACTGATCATCATCAGTTAGGTGTAATGTTCATCAACAGGTAACTGTACTGATCATCAACAGTTAGGTGTACTGACCATCAACAGATAGGTGTTCTGATCATCAACAGGTACGTGTACGGAAAATTACCAAGAAGATATACTGATCATCAACAGGTAGATGAAACGATCATCAACACGTAGGTTTAATAATCATCAACAGGTAGATGTACTGATCACCAACGGGTAGGTACACTGATCATTAAGAGGTAGGTATACTGAACATCAACAGATAGGTCTAACGATCATCAGGTAGGTGCACTGATCATAACAGATAGGTATACTGATCATCAACATGCAGATATGATTATAGTAAACAGATAGGTGCAATAATCATCAACAGGTTGGTGTACTGATCATCAACATATAAGTATGATAATCATCAACAGGGAGGTGTACTGATCATCCACATGTAGGTGTAATGATAATCAACAGGTAGGTGCACTGATCATCAAACAGGTAGGTGTAATGATAATCAAAGTTAGGTGTACTGACCATGAACAAGTAGGTGTAATGGTTTTTTAACGTTAGGTGTACTGATCATGAACAGGGAGGTGTAATGATAATCAACAGGAAGGTGTAATGATCATCAACATGCAAGTGTACTGATCATCAACAGGAAGGTGTAACGATAATGAACAGATATGTGTACTAATCATCAATAGATAGGTGAATGATCATCATCAGGTAGGTGTAATGATCATCAACCGGTAAGTATGCTGATATTGGTAGATGTACTTATCATCAACTGGTAGTTTTACTGTCCATCAACATGTAGGTCAAATAATCATCAACAGTCATGTGTAATGATAATCAACAGGTACTTATAATAATTATCAAGGTTATTGTAAAGATCATCAACAGGTAGCTTTAACAGTGAAGAGCATGTAGGTGTAATCATCAAGAAGTAGGTGTAATGATCATCAAAAGGTAGGTGCACTGATCATCAACATGTAACTGTACTGATCACTAACAGATAGGTGTACTGTTCGTCAAGAGGGACTTATAATGATCATCGAGAGGTAGGTGTACTGATCATTAACAAGTAGGTGAACTGATCATCAATAGGTGGGTTACTGGTCTTTAATAGGTAGATGTAGGGATCATCAAAAGGTAGGTCTACTGATCAGCAACAGGTAAGTGTACTGACAATCAACAGGTAGGTGTAACAAGAATCAACAGGTAAGTGTACTGATCATCATCAGGTAAGTGTAATGATCATCAACAGGTAACTATACTGATCACCAACAGCTAGGCGTACTGACCATCAACAGATAGGTGTTCTGATCATCAACAGGTACATGTACGTAAAATGACCAGGAAGGTGTACTGATCATAAACAGTTAGGTGTAATAACCATCAACAGGTAGGTGAAATGATCATCAACACGTAGGTTTAATAATCATCAACAGGTAGGTGTACTAATCACCAAGTGGGCGGGTTTACTGATCATCAAGTGGTAGGTGTACTGATCATCAACATGTATGTGTCATTATCGTCGACAGATAGGTGCAATAACCATCAAAATATACATGTGCTGATCATCAACATATAGATATAATAATCATCAACAGAAAGTTGTACTGATCATCCACATGTAGGTATACTGATCATCAACAGGTATGTGTAACGATCATTAACATATAGGTGTACTGATCATCAACAGGTAGTGTAATGATAATCAACAGGAAGGTGTACTGATCATGAAAAGGTCGGTGTACTGATCATCAATCGTTAAGTATGATGATTGTCAACAGGTAGGTGTAATGATCATTAACAGGTAACTGTAGTGAGAATCAACAAGTAGGTATACAGATCATCAACACATAGGTGTACTTAACATCAACAGATAGGGATGCTTATCATCAGAAAGGTAAGTGAGTGTTATGATGATAAATAGGTTGGTGCAACGATCATTAACAGGTAACTGTATTGATCCTCAACAGTTAGGTATACTAATCATTGACAGATATGTGTACTGATCATCAACAGATAGGTACACTGATCATCAAGAGGTAGATGTAATGGAAATAGACAAGTAGGTGTACTGATCATCAAGAGCTTAGTGTACTGATCATCAACACGTAGGTGTAATGATCATGAATAGTTAACTTAACCGTAGTGATCATCAACAGGTACGTGTGCGGATCATCAATAGGTAAGTGTACTGATCTTGAACAGGTAGGTGTATTAATCATCAACAGGTAGGTGTCTTCATCATCACAGGTAGGTGTAATGACCATCAACATTCAGTTATAAGGATCATCAACAGATGGTTGTAAAGATTATCAACAGGTAGTTGTAATGATCATCAACAGGTAGTTGTGATAATCATCAACTAGCACGTGTAGTCAAGAGGTAGGTGTACTGATCATCAACAAGTAGGTATGTTAATCATCAACAGGTAGGTATACTGATCATCAAGCGGTAGGTGTAATGATCATGAACAGGTAGGTGTATTGATCACAATCAGGTAGGTAAACTGACCATCAATAGGTCGGTGAACTGATCCTCAACAAATTGGTGTAATGATCATCAACATGTAGGTGTACTTATCACAAACAGGAAGGTGTACTGTTCATCAACAGGTATGTGAAATGATCATCAATAGACAGCTGTACTGATAATATACAGGTAGGTTTAATGGTCATCAACAGGTAGGTGTCTGATCACAAGCAGGAAGGTGTACTGTTTATCAACAATTATGTGTAATGATCATCAACTGGTAGGTTTAATTATCATCATCCGATAGGTGTACTGATCATCAAGAGGTAGGTGTACTAATCAACAACAGGTAGGTGTACTGATCATCAACAGATAGGTGTACTGGTCGGCAAAACGTAGGTGTAATGGTCATTAACAGGTAGGTGTACTGATCACTAAGAGATAGGTGTAATGATCATCAACAAATAGTTGTATTGAAAATCAACAGGTAGGTGTACTGATCATCAACAGGTAGGCTTACTGATCATCAATAGGTAAGTGTAGTGTTTGTCAAAATGCATGTGTACTAATCAGCAAAATATAGTTGTAACGATCAACAGGTAAGTTTACTGATCGTCAGAAAGTAGGTGTAATAATCATCAACAGGAATGTGTACTAATTATCAACAGATATGTGCACTGATCATTAACAGGTAGGTGTAATGATCATCAACAGGTACGTGTAATGATCATCAACAGGTACGTCTAATGATCATCAACAGGTATTTGTACTAATCATCAACAGATAGGTGTAATGATGATCAACACGTAGGTGTAATGATCATCAACAGGTACGTGTAATGATCATCAACAGGTACGTGTAATGATCATCAACAGGTATTTGTACTAATCATCAACAGATAGGCGTAATGATTATGAACACGTAGGTGTAATGATCATCAACATTTTGGTACAGAGATCATCAACAGGTAGGTGTAATAATGATCAACAGGTAGGTTTAATGATCATGAACTGGTAGGTATAATGATCATCAATAGGTAGGTGTACTGATCATCAACTGGTAGTTTTACTGTTCATCAAGAGGTAGGTCAAATGATCATCAAAAGTCAGATGTAATTGTTATCAACAGATAGTTGTAATGATCATCAACAGGTAAATGTGATAATCATCAACAGGCAACTTTGATAGTGAACAGCATATAGGTGTAATCATCAACAAGTAGGCGTAATGGTTATCAATAGGTAGGTGCACTGATCATCAACAGGTAACTGTACTGATCGTTAACAGATAGGTGCACTGTTCATCAAGAGGGAGGTGTAATGATCATCGAGAGGTAGGTGTACTGATAATCAACAGGTAAATGTACTGATCATTAACAGATAGGTGTACTGTTCATCAAGAGGGAGTTGTAATGATCATCGAGAGGTAGGTGTACTGATCATCAACAGGTAGTGTACTGTTCATCAACAGGTAAACGTATTGATCATCAATAGACAGGTGCAGTGATCATCAAAAGGTGGTTGTAATGATCATCAACAGGTAGTTGTTATGACCATGAAGTGGTTGGTGTAATCATCAAGAGGTAGGTGTTATGACCAAGAAGATGTAGGTGTACTAATCATCAACAGGTAGGTGTAATGATAATCAACAGGTAGGTGTTCTGATCGTCAGCAGGTAGGTGTGATGTTTGTCAAAATTCATGTGAACTAACCATCAACATATAAGAGGAATGATCATCAACAAGTAGGTTTACTGATCGTCAACAAGTAGGTGTAATGATCTTCAACATGTAGGTGAAATGTTAATCAACAGGCAGGTGTACTGATCATTAACATGTAGGTGTAATGATCATCAATAGGTAGGTGTACTAATCAACAACTGGGAATTTTACTGTTCATCAACAGGTGGGTTTAATGATCATCAACAGTCAGGTATAATGATCATCAACAGGTAGGTTTAGTAATCATCAACAGGTAGGTGTACTGATCATCAAAAAGTAGGTTTACTGGTCATCAACAGGTAGGTTTGTTGATCATCAGCAGGTGTGTGTAATGATCATCAACAGATATGCGCACTAATCATCAACAGATAGGTTTACTGATCATCAATACGTAGGTGTAATGATCATCCATAGGTAGGTTTAATGATCATCAACAGTCAGGTATAATGATCATCAACATTGAGGTATAATGATCATCAACAGGTAGATTTAGTGATCAACAACAGGTAGGTGTACTGATCATCAAAAAGTAGGTTTACTGGTCATCAACAGATAGGTGTTTTGATCATCACCAGGTGCGTGTAATAATCATCAACAGGTATGTGTACTAATCATCAACAGATAGGTGTACTGACGATCACTAACATATAGATGTAATGATCATCAACAGGTAGGTGTAATGATTATCAACAGGTAGGTTAATCATCATCAAGAGGTATGTGTAATGATCATCAGTAGTTAGGTGAACTGATCATCAACTGGTTTTTTTACTGTTCATCAACAGGTAGGTGTACTGATCATCAACTGGTAGTGTTACTGTTCATCAACAGGTAGGCCAAATTATCATCAAAATTCAGGTGTAATGATAATCAACAAGTACTTGTAGTGATCATCAAAAGGTAATTGTAATAATCATCAACAAGTAACTTTAATAATGAACAACATATAGGTGCAATCATCAACATGTAGCTGTAATGATCATGAAGGGGTAGGTGCACTGATCATCAACAGGTAACTGTACTGACCATTAACAGATGGGTGTACTGTTCATCAGAGGGAGGTGTAATGATTATCGAGAGGTAGGCGTACTGATAATCAACAGGTAGTGTACTGTTCATCAACAGGTAGGTGTATTGATCATCAGCACACAGAGGCAATGATCATCAAATGGTAGTTGTAATGATCCTCAACAGGTAGGTGTTATGAACATGAAGAGGTACGTGTAATCATCAACAGGTAGGTGTTATGACCATGAAGAGGTAGGTGTACTGATCATCAACAGGTAGGTGTAATGAAAATCAACAGGTAGGTGTTCTGATCATCAACAGGTAGGTGTACTTATCATCAGTTAGGTGTATTGATAATCAAGATGCAGATGTAATGATCATCAACTATTAGGAGTAATGATCATCAACAGGTAGGTGCACTGATCATCAACAGGTGGGTGTCCTAATCTTTAACAGGTAGGTAACTGATCACCAAAGGTAGGTCTACAGATCAGAAAACAGGTAGGCGTACTGATCATCAGCAAGTAAAAGTAATGGTAATCAACGGACAGGTATAATGGTCATCATCATGTACGTGTAATGATTTTTAACAGGCAGGTGTAATGATAATCAAGAGTTAGGTGTACCGATCATCAACAGGTATGTATGTACACTGAATATCAACAGGTAGGTGCAACGATCATCAACAGGCAGGTGTAACGATCATAACAGGTAGGTATAGTGATCGTCAACAGGTAGGTGTACTGGTCATCAACAGGTAGGTGTAATTATCGTCAACAGATAGATGCAATAATCCTCAACAGGTAGTTGTACTGATCATCAACATATAGGTATAATAATCATCAACAGGGAGGTATACTGATCATCAACAGGTAGGTGTACTAATCATCAACAGGTAGGTGCACTGATTATCAAACAGGTAGGTGTAATGATAATCAACGTTAGATGAGGTGATCATGAACAGATAGGTGTAATGATAATCAACAGGTAGGTGTAATAATCATTAACATATACGTGTACTGATCATCAACAGGTAGGTGTAGTGATAATGAACAGGAAAGTAAACTGATCATCACTAGGTAGGTACATTGATCATCATCAGGTAAGTGTACTGATCATCATCAGGTTGGTGTAATGATCATCAACATGTATGTGTAATGATCCTCAACATATAGGTGTACTGATTATCATTTGGTAAGTATAATGATAATCAACAGGTAGGTTTAGTGATCATCAAAAGGTAGGTGTACTGATCATCAACCGGTAGATAGCTGATTATCAACCAGTAGGTATAATGATCATCAATAGGTAGGTGTACAATAGCTAGGTGTAATGATCATTAACAGGTAACTGTGTTCATCGTCAACAGGTAGGTATATTGAAAACAAAACAGATGCGTGTACTGATCATCAACAGAGAGGTTTACTGACCAACAGGTAGGTGCAATGATAATCGAGGTAGGTGTATTGATCATCAAGATCTGGGTGTACTGATCATCAACACGTAGGTGAAAAAAATCATCAATAGGTAATTGTAATAATCATCAATAGGGAGGTGTATCGATCATGAACAGGTAGGTGTACTGATCATGAACAGGTAGGTGTCATAATTATCATCAGGTAGGTGTACTGATCACCACAGACACGTGTAATGAACATCAACATTCACGTATACTGATCATCAACAGGTAGTTGTGATGATCAAGAGGTAGCTTTGATAATCATCAACTGGTAAGTGTAATCACCAAGAGGTAGGTGTACTGACCAACAACAGGGTAGGTGTAAAAATCTAGAGGTAGCTGTACTGATCATCAAAAGGTAGGTGTAATGATCATGAACAGGTAGGTGTATTAACCACAATCAGGTAGGTGTACTGATCAACAATAGGTGGTTGTAATAATCATCTACATGTAGGTGTACTGATCATCAACAGGAAGGTGTACTGTTCATCAAAAGATAGGTGTAATGATCATCAACAGGTAGGTGTAATGATCATCAACAGGTAGGTGTACTAATAAACAACATATAGGTGTCCTAATCATCAACAGATATGTGCACTGATCATCAACACGTAGGTGTAATGATC